>CM068345.1:13185674-13435674 GCA_034769755.1 Odontamblyopus lacepedii | reverse complement strand
TTTTAACAACACAAATCAACCAAGATAATATCTTAAGACGCAAAGTTATCTAAAACACATATTTTAAATCAACAACATACTTTATGCCTCTTCAGAGTTGAACAAAGGCATGAAAATGTGTGAAAAAAAAAAAAAGGTGTATTAAGTCTTTTCTCGATGTTAAGCTAATTAACCGTCTTGCTAAGCGGAAGTACACTCTTCAAAATAAAAGCGTTACATGTAAAAGCGGAAGTTAATGTCAACAACAGTAAATAGAATGCAGTTAAAGAAAAAAAAAAGTGTTTTAACAAGACAAATGATGCTCTGGGTTATTTACAGCAGGATTGTCATACCTCCCCAGTACAGACCGTACTGATCGTAGGCTGTGTGCAAGTTGCGTAAATAGTCACTGTCTTTGGTAGTCATGATTTTGTGTGCGTTCTTCTTTTCCCCTGTGGTGTGATGTGTGTGTAGACAATGAAAGAATGCGAGTTGTCACTGTGTATGGTTTTAATAGTGATTGCGTGTCCTTTTTCTGTTTTGGGCCTTGGGCTGTAGAGTTAGGCCCTATGGGAAGTGGATTTGTGTTTGTCGCACAGGGATGGGTCGAGATGGTGTAAAGTGGAGCGTGGGAAGCGCCAGACTTGCACCAGGGCCAACTACGCTACGCCACTGCCTTTCCATCTTCACAGAAACCAAACCAGACCAAGTTACAGGTCAGATCTGCGGAGAGACCACCGTGCTCACAGTCAGAATGCCTGTGATTCTTGGCATTTATAAAACCACCTGTAATTGACTAAATGTAAGGTAGAGCTGTTTAATGTCATACTGTGGAACATTTCAGGTAAAGACATGACATATCCATAGAAACGAGACGGACCCTCCCTCAGAAAAGTTACACAATGCACCTTTAAGATACTATTTTTCTCCATTATTTTTGTAAAAAAAAAACAATTTAAAAAGGACAAAATACTTATAATACCATATAGGTCATGAGGTCTTTAACGTTCAACATATTTTTGTTTCTTTTTTTGTGTGTGTTCATGTGAAAGACTAGTTGGCATGAATGAGTGAAAGACAGACAGGCCGGAGGCAAATCTGTGAAGTTTGCTCCGTTTGTTCTGCTCCAGTGCCTCTGCCGGCCTGTTTGGTCCTGCTCCTGCTCCACCCCAGCTCCAATTGAACCCTGTTACCTGCTGCTCCCAGACCTGCCTCCCATCCCTGCAGAATCGCTGGAATACATAATTGTTTAAACCTTCTCCTGGATTCTGTCTGCTTTTGGGTCCTTTCCTAGTTGAGTTGTGACAAAGCTAAGAACAACTAGCATGCTAACACGCAGTTCCTGATTATCAGACATGAACACACGCTCTAAAATTAGATACAGACAGCACTCAGGGCATGTATTTTGCCCTCCAGAGCTGCTTATGCAATATATGTGTACAGGGGTAAGACACATATAGGGTCATTAACTACTCTGCCTTTTTAAAGTTTAGCTAGATTTAATTTCTTTCAAATATTTGAATCACGACATTCATTTATAACACAAGTGCACATACTTAGGATGAAACAATAACCAAAATATCATAATACTGTATCATCAAAATAATGTCATGAATTACAAGTCTCTTTGTTTAAATGCATTGTTTTATTGTAGCAACAGCTAAAACACAAAGAGAACTACATAGACCATGATCCATTTCAGTGCAAACAACATAAAGAAATGTGTGTTTAATTCTTGGGGTAGGCTCTATTCACACTTACGTCACAAACCCAGAAGACGTTTGGAAACATGCAGATGGTGGGGTCAGTTTTCTTCATCTAGATGTCATTTTATTTTATTTTTTCCCTTTTTATAAATTGCCTATTAATTCGTGTATAATAATTTGTCTAACTTCATAAAAATAAAAAAGATAGAAAAGAAAGAAGTTCTTGTAGTGTTCTGTTATGTTCAGCAGATCAACAGTTACAACCAGCTGCCTGTAAGTCACATCGAAGATCTGATCAAAAAAGCTTTGGCAGCTTTTATCACCATTATTATTATTTTTTATTACTTCTGCTTTTTCAGTTCTGGTCATCCAAGCAGCTTGAATGAGCAGTGAAACACATTCAGCCAAGACAGACTTTTGTCCAGCTGACAAATTGAATTTCTCCTTTTGCCATGGATGGATGGATACCTGGACGACTGGGGGATTTTACACACATTATTTGATTGTTAAAGGGACCATTTGGAATTTTGGACATAAGGCCTCATTTCCTAGTGAGTTTTGGAGACATGTGGACATACTTTTTTTAAATATTCCATCCAGTCCTTGTATTTGCAGAGGTTGCTGGTGCTAGGCTAGTGCATGTCAATGGGCAAAGTTGTCCTGCCACTAAAAACAGTATTATCCACTCCACAGAGCACCCGAGGCAAAACAATTATAACTCCAGACTGCTGATGTGAATGTCTGTGTCAATATAATAATGTTAGAAATAAAACTAACCTTGCATCGCATGAATCGTTGCATGTCGAGGGACTATTTTCTCATATATCAGTCCGCCACTGCCGAGCTTTCTATCAGGAAGTACAACTCACTGCTGCTCAGACATAAATCCTTCAAATGCAAGGCTGGTTTTACTTCTAAAATTATTTTATCAACACAAACATTCACATCGACAGTCTGGCGTTATAATTATTTTGCCTCGGGTGCTCTGTGGAGTGGGTGAGACTGTTTTTAGTGGCAGAACATCTATGGCCATTGACATGCACTAGCCTAGCACCAGCAACCTCTCCAAATACAAGGACTGGATGGAATATTTCCACATCTCCACATGTCTCCAACACTTTGGCTCACGAGGAAATGAGGCTCTATGTCCAAAATTCTGAACTGTCCCTTTAAGCATTTTCTGTATAGTTCCACCTGATCCTGTTGAACTGGCTGCACATCAGAGGATTTTTGCCTGATTTTAATGTGCAGTAAATGAGTGATGCCTTTTTTTATCCATGTGTTGAAGCGTTTACTCTTTTTATTGATGAAGTCTGGATTAGTGCATAGTGGAATGAAACCAATGGTGCCAAGTTAGAGCCATTGATTTTATATAAGTAGTTCCACCAGGCAGTCAGAGAAAATATTAAAATTTGAAGAAGTGGCCACATTTTAGTGATTGATAAAAGGCACGTCTGAGATTGAGGTGCTACAGAAAAACTCCTCTATGTCCAACCAAATTTTCTAAAAGATTTAGGGTGGATCCATTTAAAAAATATATTGTAAGTGATTTGCAATAAGTGTTGATAAAAGTTTGGAAATGTGAGCCTTCTTCTAACAGAAGTTGGTAACTGTTAAGTCTAGTGAGATGAACCAGAATCATACTGTATTAGAAGAATGTTTTCTCATCACAAACATGCCTGGAGTTGTGTTTTGTTTCATTACGACAAACTAATTAGGATGATTTCAGATCTGGAATTACCCGTCTCTACTGAACTAAAGGCAAAAGGTCGGCTCATTTCTTAAGACTCAAAAATCATGTTCTAAAATCATTTTAATATATATTCACAAATACTTTAATGTTCAATCTTCTGGTCCGCTTTCATACATTCAGACTTCATCAGAGAAGTTACACATATCTGAATTGAAGTACCACTTAAGAAATGGTAGGAGCACATTTTAAATACATTTTCGAGAATATACATTGAAGCAGAGTCTGGCTGTAGACCTCACCCGCAAGTTCCTCACCTTTTTTCATTGGTTTGCTTTATAAATAACTTAAATTACACTTTATCAGCTGTTGCTTTAGTTAATTGTATATTAAAAGGTCCTATATTACGCAAAACTGACTGTTATAATGCTGTTACCTCCTCAACAACATACCTGGAGTTGTGTTTTGTTTCATTCACACATGTTTGAGTAACTTTATTATTAATCTGTCTACATCTCCAAAGCTCAAACCGCTCTGTTCCACCTTGTGATGTCATGTAGTGGTAGCTTTCAAGTTAACAGCTTCTTTTCACTCTTAGTTCAGCAGAGATTGGCAATTGCAGACCTAAACTCTTCCAAATGATTCTAGTGAAGGTGGAGTTAACAAACAGTGGAGCATTTCCTGTTACCACATGACATCACAAGGTGGAACAGAGTGTTTTCCACTTGTGTGTGTTAAACATGTGTGAATGAAACAAAACACAACTCCAGGTATGTTTGTGGTCAGTAAACATTATAACTATAAAAGTGATAAAGCTCATTTCAGTTTAGAGCACTCCAATAGATTTCATATCTAGTTTGAAATTAACTTTGTGTCGTCTCTGCTCAAAGGTTAAAAACATCTTGTCATAAAAAAACATATCTTTAACTGTCAACACAGGATTTAATGTGCTCTGAAAATGGGGCAAAATCTCTGGGTGGAGGTCTGCAGTCAGATCTCTCAATTGAAGAGGTAAAAGAGAAAAAAAGAGAACAAATTTGATTATGTTCCGACGTAACATAGAAACAATGTATTTGTATACATAAAAAAACATTAAAAACAATAGTAGAGAATGAGATAAGTACAAGATTACAACTGTTTAGTGTGTGTGACTTTAATGCATTTTTTATTAGTGTAAAATATGGGCTACATGGGTTTAATTTATTTGGAAAAAACATAATGGTCAATATATGCTTGAATTAAGAAGCATACATCTTTATTATATAATCTGACTGATGTAACGTAAAACTGCCAATGGAACAGGCACAGAATCTCTTGTATTTCCTAAAACAATAAAGACATATAACACTTTTCTACCTTCAGGGCACTCAAAGCGCTGTACAACAAGGAATCACTCAACCGTTCACACACACAGTCATACACCAGTGTACGCAGACACTGGGGCGAGGTGAATCAAGTGTCTTGCCTAAGGACACAATGACAGCATTTATCTTTATGTCGAGAGCGCTCTTACCAACTGAGCTGCTGCCGCCCCTCTTCCATTCTGTGCCTGTGCTAGTATTATGTGAAATGTATTAAATTAACTAAATTAACTGCACAAATAACTAAATAAATACAAATTCTACAGGCAAAACTTATTTTCAGACAATGAAAATATCAAATAAACACGACTCACTCAGGCACTTATTAACTTACCTTATTTAAGATGACATTTTTTTCCAAACGTGATTAATGCCAAAAGGAAACAGGAATACATTTCGTAACATCTTGGCCGTGAATAGTGCTTCTACTTGGTTTTGATCATTACGTGACTGTGGGAAAAGTGAGCTTTGAGTCAACAAGTGAAACAACATTTTTTCCAGATTAATCTTGGTACAAAACCACCTCCTGATTTCATAAATTTTCTTGTGTCGACAGAAAAGGATCTTTGCTTTATTCTATGTTTCAGCTCAGTTTTAAGTTCTTTACATAAGGAGGTCCTGCTTTTTAGTTTCAATATTGATTGTTATACCTTATGTTGGACAAATAACACTGACCTGATGTGAACTGTTTGAAAATGGTGTGGATGTTTTTTGTTTTTGAGTCCTGCTCAGACTTTCGCCTCCAAGACCCAGCCCCAGATAAAACAGAATTAAATGGGTGGATATTTGTGCAAATATAAAAACATTTTATGTACATTCTAAAATCGTCTTTCTCCTATAAAAGGCCCCTGTGCACCGCGGTGAGCCTCTGCTCCTCGTCTCTCTCACTGTCTGAGGAGGAAGGCACCTCCTCTCCCAGCCTCCTGAGCTTGGCTCTGTAGTACCTCTTCTTGAGTTTGTAGGCGCGCTCCTTCTGGCGTGTTGCTCGTCTCTTTTCTGTTAACAACTCGTGCTCCTGGGACAGGCTCCTCATGCGTCCCTCCCACTCCAGAAGAGCCATGTTCCTCTGCTGCTCCAGAGGACTCACCCCAGAGGCCACGCCCACTTCTGCAGGCTCAGGTTTAGAGGGGGGGCGCCCTCGCCGACAGGGACGCTTTGTGGGACAGCCTAATGAAGGGACAGGAGTTTGAGTTGAATTACATATTTACCTTGTTTTTAGGAAAAAAAACATGCAGCACCCCTATGAACCAACATCAAGGACCCTCCTGTGGGCTCACCACCTGCAGAGGGGTTCATAGGGGGTCAGGTGCTATGAGGATGGGCAGCGAGCTGCCCCCGCGACCCAGCTGGATAAAGCGGGAGAAGATGGATGGATGGACTTTGTTTTTAGGCTTCATCTTATTTGAAAATAATACTTTAGTGTTGTCAGCAGTAATCTGGACTGTTTTTGCGATCAATACATTTTGGCTCTGATCAAGAAGCTGTTTTCGGTTGATAGATCTGGCTTGAAACACCGGGTATTTCTCCTACTCTGAGTAAATGTTCAACCTCAGTTCCCAGTGCTTCAAGCCAGTACCATAAATCCAGATGATCACAGATGGAACTTTCTCTACATTGAACCACTACTGGACGAAAGAAGGACTACATCCTATATAACTTTACTTCACAAATTGCTTATTGTTTGGTGTAAAATGACAATGTATATTTACAATGGGTATTATCCCAGTAAAAATTAGAGAACCGTCAAAACTTGTCAGATGAACTTGAACAGAACAAATGGAGTGTTCACCTGTGGCTGTGATAAATGTCGCTGTGAAGCCAGGGTCTTGCAACTCAGGATTCTGGGAAATGGAGTTCTTGTTGTCAGACCACTCGAGAGACTCTGGAGTCGGATCTTTAACTTCTTCAGGCTGTAAACAGAGAAACAGACAAGACATACAGCTTTTACAGGGTATGTGAAAGTTCTATAAACCCTTTAATGAATAACATCAAGTATCAGTATGGGGACAAATCTGGGATTGAACAAGTCTGAGTGCAACCATGAAGAATACAAAGATAACTTGACTAGCTAAATATTTGCAGTTAGAAACTGAGGTGTCCCATGTGGGCTACTGTAGCTCAAAACCCACCTGTGAGAGTCCAGGCCTCGGTTTCTCCTCTTCAGGCCAAAATGTTCCTTTAACCTGCAGAAGGGTTTGGAGGAAAAACTGAAGCAGCGCCCAAACATTCACAGCTTCAAAATAAATTATAGAGAGATCTAAAAGAAATATAAAAAATAATAATAATACAATTTAATACAAATATGAAGTAAAAGGAAAGAAAATGGACTTGAGTAGACATGCACTGATTCAGCATTGTTTGCTTCGATACTTATGTTGATATTTGGCTTTAACCATGCTGATTGATATTAACCAATATTAGGGTAATTTAATTTAACAAAACTTATAGATAGAAAAATATCTAAATGCATTTTAGAACTGTTATGTAGCATTTAAAGTAACTACAGAACAACTTTAATAAATATTACGAGGTATTTTGGGCCAACATTGTCCAGTAAATTGTCGTATTACACAAATTTATAAACTAAATTAAGCAGATGGAACAAATATTGCCAGATTCATCTGTTTTTTTTCAAGAATTTTACTTCTCTGTTGTTTATAATAATGTAAGTAAACAATGTATTTTTTCAATTCAATCAACCCGAAGCATAAGTTATAAAAGTAGATTTTGGACAAATGTGCTGAAAAATAATGTATTAAAGACAATCATTGCTTTACCTGTGTCATGCAGCCATTTACCTGTCCAGCTGTGTTTATGGAGAGGAGATTACCTGCACAAAGCAGAAGAGGAAAGCTAGTTTTATTTCATTTATGTTTTTGTTTTAAACATAAAGATGTACATAGAGTTATCCATTTTCAACCCACTTTCAGATGGCAGACGAGGCGGGGTGCTGTCTTCATCTCCTGGAGACATTCTGACGCTCAGTGAACTTTGGGACCTGTACAGGGCCTGCGCTGGAAAAGAGAAAGAGATCATTTTATATATTCTATTATTATTTATTTTATATCTTGTAAATAGACTATTTTCTTTTCTGCTCATTTAGTAAAAGAAATACTAATTTATTCAGCTCTATTCCATTTTTTACACTTTGTTATTATAATATATTGTGATGTGTGAGCTACTGTGACCAAATAGTTTCAATAAAGTTTCTCATTAATACACTTTTGTGGTGAGAAATGGTGATGCATATTTTCCAGGTAAAGAGGGTTTGTTACTGAAAGGCAAGTAGTTTTAAAGGCAGTTTTATAGGACATTTACAATACATTTTGTAGAAAATGAAGTTCCTCAACCTTAGCCTACTTCCAGTGGCCCTTTAACTTTTGTTTACACTGTCAACAAACACAGCACCGCGGAAGACCACTGTGCCGATTACAGACATTTCTTAGATCATTTCACATTATCCTGCAGGGTTAAGCCTCGGAAACATCCACACGATCGCTCTGAAGTTCATGTTTAGTTGTTAGTTTAGTGTCTTTACCCTCCATCAGTTTGCAGACCGCGGCTTTGTGCCCTGCTCCGCCCGCATGAGAAGTGAGCGCCGCCTCGCCCATCGTCTGGAGTTTGATGAATTTGCAGCAGGCTCGGCATCTGGCGGAGTGAATATCGTGAACATCCCGCATCAGCCAGTCCCGATAAATGTCCTTCTCCAGCCACGCATCCTGAAACTTACATTTTCCGGGCATGGCTAGCTCCAAAGTTAGCCCCGGTTCCATGGGCTAGCCCCCCGAGCGCTACATCCGTGAGCCCCGCCCACCTCTGCCACTAACTTTTGGTGCACTACCGCCCCTAACTGGTGAGGAGTGTGAACTGCAACGTGTAAAATAAAAAATAAAATAAAATAAAATAAAATAAAACAAAACAAAACTAAACAAAACAAAACAAAACAAAACTATACTATACTATACTATACTATACTATACCATACAATACAGTTCAATAAAGTACAATACAATAAACTAAAACTCAATGAAATACTATAAATTCTATTCTCTTCTAATTTTGTAATTTGGTTTATTATAATTTTACTTTAAAGAGCAGTGCAGTTTACCAGTGGTGTTGAAAACTAATAATATAAATATTACTCAAACATATCAAAATTATATAAAAATTACTCAAACTTGTATAAATCACTATAAATGCAGCTTTGAGAGGCGAAATTAGACAATTATGACATGGTTACAAGCTCTAAAAAGTAAATTTTGTATAATAGGTCCACTTTAACAAGGCTGTATGCATTTAGTGCTGTGAAACTGGGAATTTCAGTTGGGACAGTTACATTTGCAGATTATGCAGTCTCTGATATTTCTTCATTCAAGCATTTGTAGCTACTGAGGTTAACTCCACTGAGTGTTATTGCTTTTTTTTTTATTATTATGAACAATATACACAATATAAAAAAAATAAATTATAAAAAAAATCAATTATAAAAAATGCAAATATACTTCAATAAAATAAAATGAAATGCAGGAGGAAATTATACTGTTAAATTATAGATATTTCCCGTATACTGTATGTTTTAATAGCTTTTTTTTTGTTTTTAATCTTTTTTATTGTCTGGAAATATTTTGTTATTATAGTGATGACCATTTGGTTTATCTTGAGTCCATTATGTCTTGTCTCTATGATATTTGGGAATGGTGTGTTATCACTTTGGCGAGTGCCTTCACCAGCTCCTTCAAGCCATTTGGAAATCTTTATACACCATTAAATTTTTTGGCATTGACAGAGAATTCATAGGTTCTTATGAAACCCATTGCTATCGAATATATTTTGTAAATAGCCTAGACCATTTTCTTTTTAATTAATTTTGGTAAAAAATATAGATTTATCCAGTTTTATTCCAATTTTTTACTCTTTGTTATTACAATATATTGTAATGTGTGAGCCACTGTCCAAGTAATTTCCCTTGTGGGTCAATAAAGTTTAAATCTAAGTCTATTCTCACTGATATGGTTATGTGGTGAGAGGCAGTGATGCATATTTTCCAGGAAGAAGGTGTTTTTAAGGCACATATGGGATTGTAATTACATTTTAGTAGAAAATGAAGTCCCTCTACCCTTTTGAATACATTAGCAGGAATAAAGTACCACAGAGAATCAGGGTTTTCAATAACACGCTGCTTAAACCATTTGATTTTAAATAAATGAAGTGAAATCAAATTTAAGTTCAATTCCCCTGGAGTCTTTAGGATCATTAAGTGCTGTGTTTTGGACACTGTTGTGTTTGTTTTTCCAAATAAACTGTCATCAATTGATTCATTTCTTTACAAATGGTGTACAAGCCTATCTGTACTGAGCTCTATGGGCCAATGAGGGTGTATATATGGAAGCCATTCTTATAAAAATAAACAAAGAAATAGACAATATAAAAATGAAATACAAGCATACAAATATAACCAACAAAAACGTATTATCAATCAGTCAATCAAACTTTATTTACTGAGCGCTTTTCATACAAAAATGCAACACAAAGCGCTACTTCAAATACATTTATAATAATATGGTAAGGTTATCTGACTTAGGTTTAGCTTCAATATAAATGAAAAAGTAATTTAACGTGCTTTTAGAAAATAATGCATTCTGATGGGGAAAAAAACTGCTTTAAAAATTGAAGTGATGCAATAAGACATTTTCACCGCTAGAGGGCAGTGCTTGGCTATGATATTTTGAGGCATTGAGTAAAACCATCAGGATCTTGATAATTAAAAGGATTGGTTCATTCATATCATCAATATTTAACAATGCTTTCTGCTTTCCCCTGGTTTTGCATTTATTAGCGGTGCCCGATAGCTGTGACTATGGCATTACATATACGACAACCACGGAAATTTTTTGCCCAGGTAAAAGCAAAGTAAGTGGAAAAATATACTCAAGATGAGCTTTATCAAGCTGTAATCAAGGCTAACTGATCTGCTGTTATGACTTTATATTTTGTAGGCCCTATATTACACAAAATGGAGTCTTGTGAGCTTTTAGCCATGTTATAAGGTTGTTACCTCCTCAAAAACATATCTGGAGTTCGTGTTTTATTTAGGGTGTCCAGATGTCCCTATTTTCCCGGGACAGTCCCAATTTTGAGCCTAGTGTCCCCTGTCTCAGCAGATTTATCCAAAACTAGTGTTTTGTCCCAGTTTTATGCAAGAAATGTCCAAGGTGCCCCTATTTTTGACCAATTTGATCCCTGCCAACAGTAAAGAGAGGCATAAATTATCATTTGTTTAGGTAAAACACAGAAATTCTGCTTAAAAATGACCAAAACACAAAAAATGCGACTATTCTGACTCGCCGGTTGCATAACAATTTTTCTTATACGCACTTATTTCACAATTTTATTATTACCAACCATCACAACCCGGGGATGTCCCAGTTTTTATTATGAAAACCTGGTCAGCCTAGTTTTGTTTCATTCATACGTGTTGAGTAACCCTTTATTATTAGTCTGTCTACATCTCCAAAGCTCAAAATGCTCTGTCCCACCTTGTGATGTCATTAAGCTGTGGCGTTCACGTTAACAGCTCCTTTTTACCTTTAGTTTAGTAGAGATGCGCAATTCCAGAGCTGAAATTAACCAAAGGAAAACAGGATAACTCAGCTAGTCCAATCTAAACCGTCTTTTCAACATGCGTAAATCTGCGAACACACTTCTGTTCACATGCGCCGGTGTGAGTGGGGTGGGAGAGGGGGGTCCACGGTCCGCGCGTCCTTTTGGTGATGTGCTGGAACCTACGGGGGCGCGGACAGCAGGAGCGCGCATTAACGCCTCACACTGCAAAAAAGCGTAAGATATAAACACTTAAATCTATCAGAAAATGGATTAAAAATAGTGAAATCATCTCGCTGCATGGACAGATCATTTCACTTGACAAGTGATCTTCAAATAAACAACCTCTTTACTAGAATTAAGCGGTGCCAGAACGAGTAAGTACATAATACATCAGAAAACAAGATGAATAACCGGATATAAGGTCTAAATTCTTGGCCAGGTCAGAGAAATGTGCAGTGTGAATGGAGGAAAGTGGGTGTAAGTTTCTTTTAAAAGTGCTCCATGTGTCACCGCATCACTGTCCGGCCTGATAACAGCGATGGAGTCAGGGACGAAAATAAACCCGGTGGGAAACGCGGCGCTGCGGAGGCGGGAGTGACTCACGGGGCTGTTTGGGTTTTTACAAAAGTCACAAAAGTCACAACAGAAACACACAAGCAGAGGAGAATGTGTGCGCGAAAAGATGATCTACTCTGTGAGAAGAAAAGGAACATGCAAAATAATTTAGTCAGAATAAGCAGCTTTACTTTATGATCTTATATACGGGAGTTAGGCTGACCAGACGTCCCTGTTTACCCGGGACAGCCCCGGTTTGGAGCCGTGTGTCCCCTGTTCCTGCAGATTTATCCCAAACTACTGATTTGTCCCTGTTTTATACAAGAAATGTCCCAAGTGTCCCTATTTTTTACCAATTTGAAATTTTCCAACAATAAAGAGAGGCATAAACTGTCATTTGTTGAGGTAAAATACAGAAAAGCTGCTTAAAAAACACACACACAAAGAAAATGTGACTATACAGGTACTAGACCGGGACTAGATCAGGTACTAGACTGGAACTAAACCAGGACTAGATGCAGACTAGACAGGGTTCTAGAACAGGTACTAGACCGGGACTAGATCAGGTACTAGACTGGAACTAAGACCAAGACTAAACCAGGTACGCAACCGGAACTTAACCAGGTACTAGACCAGGACTAGACCAACACTAAACCAGGTACTAGAACAGGACTAAATCAGGACTAAACCAGGTACTAGACCAGGACTAGACCAAGACTAAACCAGGTACTAGACCAGGACTAGACCAAGACTAAACCAGGTACTAGACCAGGACTATACCAAGACTAAACCAGGTACTAGACCAAGACTAAACCAGGTACTAGACCAGGACTAAACCAGGTATTAGACCAGGACTATACCAAGACTAAACCAGGTACTAGACCAGGACTAGACCAACACTAAACCAGGTACTAGAACAGGACTAAATCAGGACTAAACCAGGTACTAGACCAGGACTAGACCAAGACTAAACCAGGTACTAGACCAGGACTAGACCAAGACTAAACCAGGTACTAGACCAGGACTAGACCAAGACTAAACCAGGTACTAGACCAAGACTAAACCAGGTACTAGACCAGGACTAAACCAGGTACTAGACCAGGACTATACCAAGACTAAACCAGGTACTAGACCAGGA
This sequence comes from Odontamblyopus lacepedii, assembly GCA_034769755.1. Classification (NCBI taxonomy): domain Eukaryota; kingdom Metazoa; phylum Chordata; class Actinopteri; order Gobiiformes; family Gobiidae; genus Odontamblyopus; species Odontamblyopus lacepedii. The sequence continues at coordinate 13,422,642 of CM068345.1, read as the reverse complement.
CTAAACCAGGTACTAGACCAGGACTAAACCAGGTACTAGACCAGGACTAGACCAAGACTAAACCAGGTACTAGACCAAGACTAAACCAGGTACTAGACCAGGACTAAACCAGGTACTAGACCAGGACTAAACCAGGACTAAACCAGGTACTAGACCAGGACTAGACCAAGACTAAACCAGGTACTAAACCAGGACTAAACCAGGTACTAGACCAGGACTAGACCAAGACTAAACCAGGTACTATACCAAGACTAAACCAGGTACTAGACCAGGACTAAACCAGGTACTCGACTGGAACTAAACCAGGTACTAGACCAGGACTAGACCAAGACTAAACCAGGTACTAGACCAGGACTAAACCAGGTCTAGATACATTAGTGCCGAGTGAATAACAATTTTCCTTCATTCCTTGTTTCACTTATTTTATTATTACTGCCACAAACCAGCGATGTCTCAGTTTTTATTATGTAAATCTGGTCAGTCTGGTCTATGCATAAATCAGTGGTTCTCAAACTGTGGTACTGTACACTACCCAGGCTGGCGCCACCTAGTGCCTCCGCTCAGTTTCATTTCTCTCCAGCGACGGTCAGGAATCAGATACACTCGGCCATTTACAAGAACCCCGGAAGTTGTAGTCGGTGCACCGGCCAATCAGAGAAGAGCTGTGAAGCCGTGACGTCAAACTCCAGCGCCTCTGGGTCCTTTTGTGTCACAACAGGAAACAAAAACGGTCGAGATGGATGTAGATGAAGCCAGACATTTTGTGTTGGCAACGGTTGCCTACATCGAGGATTTAAAGCCAGAACAAAGAGAATGTTTGGTCAATTTTATCAAGAGGAAAGGCGTTATTGCCCTTCTTCCTGCGGGATTTGCTGTTGCGCCGGGATTACTTGGACACCACTGGGAGTTCCGGTGCATTACATACGTCACGACCAAATAGCAGCGACTGGCTAAATAAAAAAAGTACCCGCCTACCGTTGAGCAAATGAATCCTAATGAGGTCAGACGGTTTCCACGAAGTGAAACCGGCTGATGAATCAGGCTAATCGTACACAAACTCCTTCAGAATTTAGAATCAAGTTAAACCAGATTCTTGTGGTTTTCCCTAATTTACATAATATAATAGTCCCGTGTTAGACCTGGTTTAGATCTAGTGAGACTCAAGGCCAAATAGTTTCTTAAGTGGGAGTGTAAGATGTTTGAGAACTGCTGACGTAAAGAATCCTACAACATTACACTTGGTTTCTGATGAAGAAAACAGAACTGAGCAGATTTAGGCTCTTGTTTCACTGAATATTACAGGCTGCTGATTCTTATTTTTATTTACAAAACATTATATTTGGTGTTCTCAAGACAATTATCCAATCAGAAAGCCGAAGGAGCCTCGCACAAGCCTCTCATTTTGTGTTATAACTGAATCCAGTTGGATTCAGTTACTATAGGCTGTAGATATAAATGGACATAACTAACCCAAAAGTCTTCACATTTACATTGAAAAATTGTCACTCCTCTCTTGGTTTTGGTCTTAAAATGGTCATATATACCCGCTCTATATGATCCCAGTGTTTTTATATACTTATTTTGTACCTAAATAAGTACATTTATTAATAAATAATAAATTCCTGTCCCTAATATGGAACTCTACCCCAAATTCGCCCCATAACTGCAAGACTTAGACTGAGACTTTACTGATCCACAAGAGAAATAACTTGGACATAGTAACTCACACATCACAATGTATTACAATAACACAGAGTAAAAAAAAAAAAGAATAAACTTCTAAATCAGTAGCCATAAAAAACAGTCTAAGGTCACTTCTTTACAGTCTTTGGTTTATAAAACTGCCTCTGCGGCTCAGTGAGTGAATTCTGGAGGTTCTGAGCCTTCATAGGTTTTCCGTACACTAAGGAAATGAGGAAAATGAGGATAAATCCTCTATCTGCACCTTTAATACAGTTCAAGCTAATGCAGTTCCTATGGCAGAACAATTCAATATGACAGATGTCCCTGAATGTGTTTATTTGTTTATTTAAGGATCCCCTTTAGTCTCTGCAGTTGCACAGGCGACTCTTCCTGGGGTCCACTCTCATCATAAGATCACACAAAAACACACTGACTGAACATTGATGAACAGGAAAATACATAACAGCAACTTCTATCATGAGGGGAATAGGCAGAAAACACACATCAGTTCATCACAGGTTGGTTAGCACTGATTTTTTTTAAAAGCAAGATGACTGTGTACCAGCGTCATTTCTTCAGGCAGCTTATTCCAGTGAGAAACGGCTCTGTATATAAAAGTTTTTTTCAGTGCATTAGTTCTTGGTTTAGGTAAAGTAAAAGTAGCACAGGAGGCTCGTCTTTTGTTATACCCGTGTCTGTAGCTGTGGGGCTCTGAGGTCAGTCTCTCTTTGACTTTCATCCATGACCATTAACACTCGTTCTGAAACGGCATCTGAGAGCTATAGTCTTGCAGCTCTATTCTGAACTATCTGCAGTTTATCCAGGTCTTTGTTGGCAGCATTAGACCACACAATAGAACAATAATCCAGATGAGATAAAAACTAGCGTGACCAGACATCCATATTTACCCGGGACAGTCCCAAGTTTGAGCCCTGTGTCCCCTGTACTGGCAGATTTATCCATAACCAGTGACTTGTCCCAGTTTTATACAAGAAATGTCCCCGGTGTTTCTATTTTTGACCAATCTGATCCCTGTCAACAGTAAAGAGAGGCATAACTTGTCATTTGTTTAGGTAAAATACAGAAAAGCTGCTTAAAAATGATGAAAATACAAAGAAAATGTGACTGTACTTACTCACATTTGTGCCGAGTGCAGAACAGTTTTCAATTCAATTCATGTTTATTTATATAGCACATTTAAAACAACTTCAGTTGACCAAAATGCTTCACATAAAGGAGTTTAGAGTTTTCCTTAATTATGCACTTGTTTCACAGTTTTATGGTCACCTTAGATCAGGGGTCCAAACTTTTTTCATCATGGGCCACATATTAAAACACAGACCAGCCTGAGGGCCGATCGAGGGTCATAGGCTGGTGGTCAAAACAGTGAGTAATTCAAATCTGTGCATTTATAACAGGTCTGAATGACCCTCCAGACCTTTGTTCATACTTAGATCCTCAAAAGGACACACTAAATTTGCTTGATCAAGGTAGATTTCAAAAACATGCAGTAAAAAGTACCACTTGCCGTAGTATGGGCGAATTCACCTGAAAGCTTGAGGGCCAAAACAATTATTTTGAGGGCCACATTTGGCGCCTGGGCCATAGTTTGGACATGCCTGCCTAAAACATCTCAATTGAACAATGTTGTTTTGAATTCATGTTATTTTTTATTATGTAATGCATTCAAAAACACAAAATAAATATAATAACCGCTGAGCACTTTAGCCTATTTGATTTGAATCTTTGATATTTTAAAACTATTTGTACTTTTTCCTCTTTTTCTACTCCAAAATGAATCGGCGTGAGTCCTCTTCTTCTTCTTCTTCGCTGTTATTTCCCCGCAGCTGTAGGTCCCGCCCCCTCCCCGCCGTTCTCCCCTCCCATTGGTCAGAGCGTTCGAACAGCGTCGCTTCTGATTGGCTGGAGCGCGCCGGCGATGAGCTCATATTGGTTAAAAATAGTCGGGCTCGTGCGGCTAAAAATAGAGCGGTATATAAAGGCTCCGGTCGTTGGAGAGGAGCGTTATTCTGCTCTGACCCGCGGCGGTGCGACGACGGGCGGCCGCACGGAGGAGGAGCGCCCGCTGAGAGGGGGCAGAAGCGCGGGGAGGTTCAGCACACCCCCGGACGCCTCCGTTTAGCTCTCACTCTGCGGGGTTTTCCTTCACAAACAGCGGGTTTTAGCTTGACTTTGGGCGGAGGAGGTGACGGACTTCCTTCCTTCCTGTTCTCGCTCTCTGTCGGTTCACAGCAGCAGTGATGTGGGTTTAATAATCGACAATGAGCCACAGGAAGCTTCAAGTTTTATGTTAAAGGCCATATATAAACTAGTATTACGCTATTTTCTGGTCTGTTTAGAGTGACCAGACGTCCCTATTTGCCCAGGGCTGACCCAGTTTTGAGCCTTGTGTCCCTTGTCCCAGGAGATTAATCTAAAACCAGTGATTTGTCCCAGTTTTATACAAGAAAATGTCCCAGGTGTCCCTATTTTTTGACCAATCTGATCTAAACCAGGTCTAAACGAAGACTAAACCAGGACTACATCAGGTCTAAAACAGGACTATCACCATATTTGACTTGTCCTTGTTTTAGTTCTTGTTCAGTCTTTGTTTACACCAGGACTACATCAGGTCTAAACCAGGACTACACCCAGACTACATCAGGTCCTGATGTAGTCCTGGTCCTGTTTTATACAAGAAATGTCCCTATTTTTGACCAATATGATCTGGACCGACTAAACCAGGACTACATCAGGTCTAAAACGGGACTATCACAATTTTTGACTAGTCCTGGTTTAGTCTTTTTTTTACACCAGGACTACATCATCAGGTCTAAACCAGGACTACACCAGGACTACATCAGGTCCTGGTGTAGTTCTGGTCCAGTTTTATACAAGAAATGTCCCAGATGTCCCTATTTTTGTCTAATCTGATCTAAACCAGGACTAAACAAAGACTAAAACAGGACTATCGCCATTTTTTACTAATCTGTTCTCTGCCAACAGTAAAGAGGAGCATAAATTGTCATTTGTTTGGACGAAATACAGAAAACCATGTTTGCAAATGACCATAAAGCAAAATAATGCAGTGTCACAGGTCCCTCAGATTATAACACCAGAATGCAATAATGTTACAGGCTCTTTTCACAATTTTATTTATACCAACCATCCCAACCCGGGTGTGTCCCAGTTTAGAATTTAGAAAATCTGGTCACCCTAGATCTGTTATAATATTGTTTCCTCATAACAAACAAACCCGGAGTTGTCTTTTGTTTCATTCACATGTTTAACACACAAACCCACACAAAACATGTAGGTTGTGGTCATGTGGTAATACAGGAAATGCTCCACTGTGTTTTTAAACTCCACACAGCTTCACTAGAATAATTTGTGTCATTTCAGCACTTGTTTGTTGTAATAACGAGGTAAAAAGTAGCTGTAAGTTAAAGAGCATCTTGAGCTTTGGTGATGTTTTAATTTGAGCAAACAAAAATATGCAAATAAAAAAAGTTAACTAAGAAAACCACTGATTCAGTTGCTTCTAGTGAACAAAATTCAGCACAAATCTGTATCAAAATCATTACATTTGAAGCTTTATTAGATCTCAAAATCCACATGAAATACTTTTGCTTTTTACTCTTTAAGTACATTTTTAAACAGGTGCATTTTTACTTTAGTAGTTTTTTTTCATGTGATACTTTTACTTTTACTTGCATTTTCTTTCTGCCCCAGTATCTGCACGTTTACCTAAGTAACAAAATTAAGTATTTCTTCCACCACTGTTTAAAACACAGAATTACATAAGTATTTTCCGTACATTTGTTCCTGTGTTTTGCTCCTCTAACAGTTACACAACAGCGTTTCATGTCCCCCTCCCACAGAGAGCCTCACCTCAGCCCACTCACTTTGACACAGGCAGCAGCAGCAGCTACAGAATCAAGGGAAAGAAGAATTATGTTTGGGTTTTAGTGAGGGTTTTAAATGCTTAGGTTCAAAATAGTCAAAAAAATATACATTTTTAAGCATTTTTAAGGTCCTATATTACACAAAATTGACTCTTGTGAGCTTTAAGACCTGTTCGAATGTTGTTACCGCCTCAAAAACATACCCGGAGTTTTGTTTCATTCACACATGCTTGAGTGATCCTTTATTATTTATCTACATCTCCATCCATCCATCCATCCATCTTCTCCCGCTTAATCCGGCTGGGTCGCGGGGGCAGTTTACTGCCCAATCCTCATAGCACCTGACCCCCCCTATGAACCCCTCTGCAGGTGGTGAGCCCACAGGAGGGTGGACAACATGGTCCTTGATGTTAGTTCATAGGGGTATCTACATCTCCAAAGCTCAAAATGCTCCGTTCCACCTTGTGATGTCATGTAGTGGTAGTTTTCAAGTTCACAGCTCCTTTATGGGTATGGCCCCTTTAACCAAACAAGGAGGAAAACCAAAACCACCACACAGGATCCAAAAAATAAATAAAAAATCATAGTTACACTGATAGAGTGCCATTCTAATGTAATTTCATTGTTACTTTTTGGCAATAACAACAAATAATTTAATGTATATGATTAAAACAGTAAAAAACAAACAAAGAAAACAACCGTTAAATGAGCCCTGTGTGAGTTGTGTGGTCCTCTGTGTCTTTTATTTCATTTATTTACTTATTTTTAATTCACTGTTTAAAATTATTTTCAGCTTTATGCATTTTAACACTTTATTTATTATTTTTATTTATGATTTAGTGTCTTTTATTGTATTAATTTGTCTGTGCAGCACTTTGGAAACGATCATGTTTATAAAATGCGCTGTAGAAATAAAGTGAATTGGATGGGATTGAGGTGAAGTAGCCAAAAAAGTATATTTAAGTCGTGTAAGTAAGAGTTATAAGTACAAATCAAAGTATCCTGAGTGCGGCATTTACCCAGAGAAGTGTAATTTATTCAAAGTATTAGTATCAATCTTTTTCCTATAAGCCTGTACTTTAAATGTAGTAAAATGTCGAACTGTATTTGAATCATCCTTCAGTGAGGTTTGGTTTATCATCATGTAGTTAAAAATAGTGTAGGTTTAATCATAATCCAAACACATAATAAAGTTAGAAAAAATATAAAAATAAAAGCATAATTTCCACTACAGAGTTACTCCGTTGTTTTTTGGTGGAACTAAACATTACATTGCCGTTTTAATAGCATTGTCTACTGTTTCCTCTTTTGTTTTTTTGGGCCATTTTAGTGCAAACTAGTAGAAATGATGGAAAAAAGTGATTCTAAAAGGATCGCGTTTCAGTTTACATAAAAAATTGTAACGGGGAATTTGACATATGTTAAATAAATAGCAAAATACCATTAGAGTTTCATTCAGAATCGTTTTAGAATCCAATCTAGTAAACGAAACTAAATCGGCAGAGACTTAAAGATTCTCACCCCTGAAAACCTGACTAGATAAATGAAAAAAATGTGTGTGCAGACTCCAGTGGCCATTGGAGTTTCAAGTACTACGTGACATCACACAAGACTTCCCTGATTACAGCCACAGATTACAGCCTGTTACTATAGTCATCTAACCACACTGTTATTGTCAGGGTTTGGTTTACCCACCTGTCCTGCTTCATAGTACATACCTCTGAAGTACTTCTTTAGCAGCTCAATCTGCTGTGTAGTTGTGGGCAGTTTAGTAGTAGTAGTAGTAGTAGTAGTAGTAGTAGTAGTAGTAGTAGTAGTAGTTTATTCGGTCATTACATTCAAAATCAAAAGGTACAGCTTGATTACGGTTGTATATACATTTTTGTCATGACCGAAAGGGTTCAGGCTGAAGTAAGATTTACTTATAAGGCCTAACCCTGTTTAATAATAAACAAGAATTCTAAGAAAAGCAGCATATCAACTGCAAACACTTTGCAGCTCTTCAACATATGACTAAATATATAACTAATATATAACTAAACAAACAAAAGCAAACCAAAACAATATGCATGGATCATTCATTTGCTCTATAATGTTCAAAAAGTAATGTCTTATAACTTTTTTAGGCATGTATTTGAACTTTTTAATTTGTCATCAAGGTTGTTCCATAAACTAACCCCTTTAACAGAAACACAAGTTTTTTATTAGTTCTTGTCTTTCTTTTTTTGAATATACCTGATCTTCTGAGATGCTATTGACTTTCTCTCTGTTTAAATAACACTTGTAAACTAGGAGGGAGCGTCTGGTTTTAAGCCTTATACATTACTACGGCTGTACACTTTAAAGCTCCTTTCACAAGCAAGGACCACGCCAACAACACATGTGCGAAGAGAAAAGAGTTTATTATCGGGAGACGAGGCGGGTCGGCTGGGTTGAGACTCAGGGTGGGGGCTCAGTCTCAATCTTCACATGGCCCAGCAGGAATGGGACCCCCCTCGTAGGCGTCTTATGTCTGGAAGCGAACAAATAGGGGTTGGGAGGGTGGGGTCGAGTTATTCGGGACTAACTGGGTCACCGGGATAGGCTGCTACAAATAGGCTTCTGGGAAATTGAGGTGCGGCAGACGTGAGCTGTGATTCGCTGGAGAGGAGGCGAGGGCGGCTGAGGCGTGGTCCTGCTCCTGAACCTACAGTAAGTTAATCATATTAGCCACATTTATTACACAAAATTTACTCTTGTGAGCTTTAAGCCTTGTTATAACGCTGTTACCTCATCAAAAACATACCTGGAGTTGTGTTTTGTTTTATTCACATGCTTTAGTAAGCCTTTATTATCCATCTTTCTACATCTCCAAAGCTCAAAATGCTGTTTTTTTTTACCTTTTGTTCAGTAGAGATTGTCAATACCAGGGCTGAAATGATCCAAATGTTTCTAGTGAAGGTGTAGAGAGTTTAAAAACATAGTAGTAAAATGTATTTTTGTAGATACATGTGCATTAACATGCTGTAGTTGGAGATAAGGGTCGGCACAATAAGCTTTACAGTGTTTGACAACAATTGCCCCCTGCCTTGACTACGTCCCTCCGAACCATGTGAATCCTCACAAAACTACGGTCGCGCATTATCCAAATGATTCTTGTGAAGATGTAGGTTTAAAAACACAGTGAAGCACTTCCTGTCTTACCACATGACCTCACAAGGAGGAACAGAGCGTTTTGTAACTCAGAAAGAAAGAACTCAGCCTAAATGTGTTTGCGGTTTGTGTGTTAAAGGTGTGAATGAGACAAAAACACAACTCCAGTGTGTTTGTGATGAGCAAACATCATAACCTCAATCAGAAAATAGTGTAATATTGGCCGTTTAAAGTCCCCGGGTACATTAAAGGGCCCGTTCTTCAGTTCATTTGAGGTTTTATCGATCGGCGCTGCTCCTCTGACCACAACAAAGCCACACGTCACTTTTATAATACAAAGTCATTTATTACACAAACCGAAGCTAGTTTACAAATACGGACCCCGTCGTGTGCGTCAAGTTATTTACACTTTGCATACAGCTTGTTTTTTTTTTCCATTTCACAAATTTAAAAATACAATAAAACTTAAAGGAATAAAACTGATTTGTACATAATTTTTGCCAGATGTTTTTTCAAATCACAAATGGAAATAGAACCAGCACGTTCCAGATATTACAGCATTTGGCAGGTTTGATTGACAGGTGGAAGTGACCAATCGTAGGAGTTTAAAACTTTGTGTTTAAAAAAAAAAAAAAAAAAAAGGCCTGGTAAAAGCACAGAAAATAACCAAAAGAGGACATAGAACCACCTCCTATTTTTAAATACTGATAGATTTTAAACATTTAATCTTAAAAGTGAGAAATAAAAAATATAAAAACTAAAAAAAAAACAAAAAACAAAAATAAAAGTTCTGGAATAGGCTCCGCCCACAAAATTTAAGGCGTCAAATCAGGACGAAGTCTGAAGGAGGAAAAAAAAAAAAACAGAAGAGAAGAGAGGGATAGGACGAGGTAATGATAGACTATTTTAACGCCAATAAAAGGGTCTAAGGCAGTTTCAAATTACATGCAATTTCAAGATGTTTTTTCCACCAATTTTTAGTGAAAATAGCAGATTTTTCTCTTGGCTTACAAACCACTACAGAAGCTGGTAAACTATGAACAGGAATTTCATTCATTTTGCAATTTTCACCAATATTTTGACCAATTTTGACCAGTATTTTTAGTGCAAACCTTCCCCCATCTTTTCTCTCCCAATATCTGTAAAATTCCCTGTATAAACTGCACTGGCTGAAATAGCATCTAGCTCGACTTTGCATTTGAATTTGAAAACACTAAAACAGCGCTTTTGTCCCGCCTCTCCTGGTCTTCCGTACATGCATGAATCCACTCGCGTCACTTGGAATAATATTTGTTAAAAAGTCCTTAAATGATTCCGAGTCCTGGTATTCCGGGTGAGTTGAGATGCGATCCACCTCCTTGGGTCTAGTCCTGGTTTGAGGCCGTCTCTCGGTAACAGAGGAGACGGAGGTTTAAGATTCACTCCCATCAGCGCAGGAGCGTTTTTAACACAGAAAAACGGAGCTACAACTCAACTCGTGTGGCTCTTATTTAAGATTTATTTTGTTTTGTTTTTTTAAGATTTAGTTTGAATCCACACTGATCCACCAAGATATTTAAAGGTGCACTGTGTAACTTTTGTTCTGGGGGGGGTTGTCGCTTTAATGTTTCATCGGATGTGTCTGGAATGTTCCACCGAATGGCATTAAACAGCTGTAGTTTACATGTATTAAAATGACATGTGGGTTTAATGCTCAAATATATATAAAAAAAAAAAAAGGGTAACTTGTTCTAGTTTGGTAAGGTTTAATGCCATACTGTGAAACATTCCAGACAAAGTGATAACATCTCCATGGGGAAAAGCGAGTGACGGACTCCCCACCAGAAATGTTACACAATGCAGCTTTAATTTGCCAAAGAAAAGTGTCCAAAAGCGCTCGGCGTTTGATGGAGTGAATCTCGTCTCCTCTCAGTTCGGTTGAGCCGTATACATCGTGTGGTACCCCCAGTAAAAGCCCTAGTCCCAGGTCTGAACCCGGGTGAAAACAGTCCGGTCGCAGCAGCTTTGTGCGGCGCGTTTAAAGGAGCGCACATCTATTGCTCTTCTTGCCGCGGCGTGCCGTCAGCGCCGCCCTGGTGGCCATCTCGAACACCTCCCGCACGCCGTCCTTGGTCTTGGCCGAGCACTCCATGTAACCGAACGCCTGGATCCGGTTGGCCATTTCTCTGCCCTCCTCCGGCTTCACTGGCTCCTGTTGGAGGAAAAGAAGTTCTACATGTCAAATATTTCTATTCTGGGAAATAATGTTACGTATGAGGGTAAAAAAAATGCCTAAAATCTCAACTAACATAGTGGATAAAAATATTTGAATGAATAACAGTAAAGAGAATTTTGTTAGAATAAATGACTTTTATTCTGATGTAGTAAAATGTCTAACGAGTCTAACAAAACGCTCTGCTTGGTTCACTCATTAGTGTCTGGAGATGTTATAAAACATCTTTATAAGCAGCCTTAGCATGAGCTTGTTGATGTCCCACTGCGCATACGGAAGCCCAAAAGACTTGAGTGTCGACTACAGCGACAGCGAGAGGCTCGAGACGCCAGAAGCAACAAGTGAGGATCGACTACTGACGGTGAAGAACAGAAACTGAAAGTTGTTGAAAGAAAATGGTTCGGGAATGTATTTTTTTGCATTTTCAAAAAATATAATTCACTCGTAAATAAAAGGGATTCAAAACGACATCGGCGATCGAGTCTTTTGGGCTTTCACATGCGCAGTGGGAAATCAACAAGCTAATGATAAGGCTGCTTATAAAGTTGCTTTATAACGTTTCCAGACACTAATGAGTGAGCCAGGCAGAGCGTTTGTTTGTTAGACTCGTGGCTGTTGTAAGATGAGTTAGAAAGTGGTGTTAAGCCTCTTCTGTGCAAATTGGCCTTTTACATGGAAGCTAAGAGGTTGCCCCATCTCTACACTAGCTTATTACCATGACAGACTCACTGCCACAGCAACACTGATCTGTGCCGTTTTTTGGCTTTTGGACAGAATTCGACCACCTGTAGCAAAAGGACTTTAGTTTCAAACGTCCTGGAGTTCCCCTTTAATTTTAAATTCTGTGGTGAAAAACCGTCGTACATTACGCAAAACTGCCTCTTGTGCGCTTTAAGACATGTTATAATGTTGTTACCTCCTGAAAAACAAACCTGGAGTTGTGTTTTGTTTCTGTAATTACAATAAAACCTGAATCTTCATATTCAGCAAAAGCTAAAAGTGGATAATAGCTCATGTTTTCTCTTCTGCGTGCCCACATGTGTTCCATCATAGCAAAACACCTTATTCCACTTAAATTTAAGCCCCACATAATGCTTGGGTTTGTGCAACAGCCCTTCCTCAGAATGGATTGAGGTAACTGTCAATAATTGTCAATGATGCAGAGGTTAATTTTAGTTTTTAAAAAAAGCAAAAAAAAAGGGAACAAATATTTGCAACGCATCGGAATATTTTCTGGACCATCATTTTCTTCTTTTAAAAAAATTAGAACGAGCCAAATATAAAAGGACTTTAATGAAAATGATGATGCGCTAATTTCCAGCTGTTGCCCCGACGACGGCTGTACTGTGTTCCCATCTGTTAAAGCCCCAGTGCGGTACCTGTTTCATCTTGGCCAGCTCTCTGCGTGTGTGCTCGTCGTTGCGGAGATCCTTCTTGTTTCCCACCAGAATAATGGGGACATTTGGACAGAAGTGTTTCACCTCCGGAGTCCACTTCTCAGGAATGTTTTCTGTCAGGAAGAAGAAAAAAATACAAAAAATGAAGATAAATAAAGTTTGGTCTTTCATTACTTTAAAAAGGTACGTTTCTATCTTCATGGAGACTGAACCAGACCAAGTTACAAGTCAGATCTGCGGAGAGGCGATGCCGTTCACAGCCAGAATTCCTGTTTTTCTAGGTATTTTTGAGCTATAAATCTAACTATAATTTAATAAATGTAAAGTAGAGCTGTTTAATGTCATTTTGTGGAACACTAAAAAGAACAATGACATCCATAGAAACAAGAAAGTGACGGACGCCCAACCGAAAAGTTACACAGTGCAACTTTAACCCTAAAACTAAAAAACTTGAGCATATGGAGGGCAATTAAGCAACTGTGTGTCATCAAAAACTGTGTAAACTTTGAAATACTACATAATGACAGTGACACAATGCAAACATTAGCGAACACTGTCAGAAAGTTTTAAGAGAAGTGTTAAGAGAACTCAAGAGAAAATAACACTAAATGGATTTAAACAACATATTTTCAGGAGTCGGACTCATGATCCTGTTTAGCCGTTTGATTTTCAACAAAAAAGTGAGAGGGACAAACAAATCAGGTCCCTTGTTTTAGTTTGAGCTAAGATCGTTCTCTTTATGGTCAGACTGTGTTAAAATAAAGCCAAAATTAAACTCGTAAAGCCTCAGACAGCGCAGAACCTACAGTTAGCATCACACCCGCCAGGAATGTGGATGACATCAGCTGCGAAGTATTAATATTTTGAAACACCCAAGCATTTAAAACCCCATTTGTGCAGTGAATCAAACGCCCATATCTGCCTTGTCACGCTCCACACCCAATGGAGATCACGAGGCTGAATTTAAACACCACAAAACCACGAGCTGAAACACCCAATGTCGTCCTTTGTCTTTTCTCAGAGACGACAAAAGACTCTCCACAAAAGCAGCCGTATCTGGGATCCCCTCAATCAAACCTCGTGAATGGGCCAAAATTATCGCACAATAACGTTTTTTCGGAAAGTGGCTGAGATTTAAAAATAAAAGCTCGTACGGAGTGAAAGGAACTGTCAGCGAAAAGATGCTGAAACGTAAAATTTACTTTGAACTCTTTGAACAATAACCCTTAGAAATGCGCATCAAGTTGTGTAAAAAACAAAACATGGCAACTGATACTGGAGTGAAGCTAACTGGAGGCACTGCTCTGTCTGAAGCTTTGTTACTCAAGTTAGGACTTTAATCTGGGCTTTGGTTAAACACAGTCTGACCATAAAGAACTTTAGGTAAAGTTTTTCTCTGATAACATTACGATCACAAGCAAACTCGCAGTAGCCAACAGTTTTTCACTTTAATTTTTGTTCTCGTTTGTAAACAGGCCCATGAAATATACTTTGTACCATTATTTTTTCCCTACTATTATTTTTTCCCTACTATTATTTTTTCCTAGTATTATTTTTTTCTACTATTACTATTTTTTTTACTATTATTTTTGCCTACTATTATAGTATTTTTTTACTATTATTTTTTTCTATTATTTTTCTTCTCTACTATTACTATTTTTTTACTATTATTTTTTTCTATTATTTTTCTTCTCTACTATTACTATTTTTTTCTATTACTATTTTTTAATATTATTTTTTCTATCATTTTTTTCCACTATTATTTTTTTCTACTATAATTTTTTTCCACTATTATTATTTTTTCTACTACTACTACAATGTACAATATATATTATACTTAACAAAAGAGAAATATTGTGTTAGGTTGTAGCACTAGAGCAATTTCCACCCGGTGCACGTTTTTTTAGGTTTTAAACTTTCTCACAACTTATTTGACAGCGTTTGCTAATGTCTGCATTGTGTCACCGTGGTCACTGCTGTACGTTCGGCCACAGACATACATGCAGAACCCCTCCCTCGGCGTCGGAAGTGTCTGCAAAGTCTGAATCGTCCTGTTTCTATCGAGTTAGCTGGCGGTGCGGGGTGGGGAGGACAGAGGCATCATTTCCTCTTTTAGAAGTGCTGACTCATGGACAGGAAGAAGCAAATGAACCAGCAACGACAGCGGGAGAGGAGAGGAGCACCGGGATGACGGCATTATTATCGGGGAAGAGGTTTCGTAACAGGGATGAAGTCAGGACACGCGTCGCTTCATGAACCACGAGGCTTTTGTCGATTGCACTGATCATAGTAAGAGTGAATAACCCAAGTCTCACTACGACTGTAACTAATCCGCTCTTTCTCCTGCTCAGCGACTTTCAAACTTTTCACACAAGAAACACCGAGATCGTTTTTGGCTTTCTGAGAATCACTATGATGTAAACCAGGACTTTGTCAAGCCTTCATTATGGCTCAACCGGATCCCAAAATTGAAACCAAAAGATGTCCCAGTAGTTCTAAAAATGATTAACCCAAAAAGGAGAAAAATATGAATAGATTTCTGTCTAAATAAAAATACTAAAGCAGTATATAGACCGCAAGTCAAGAAACGCTGCCCTAGATCAGTGGAGCCCGACTGCCCCAAAGGAAAATGTTCTTTTTTAACTTCTTTTTTATAGTCTACAGCCAAATCTGTGTTTTACTCTTAGTGATAAATAAATATTGCGCAAATGAACCTGGTAAACAACAACCGTAAGTATTAAGACATTTTTTAAAACTACAGTTAAGAGTTGTCTGGATTTTGCGCAGTTATTAGCGGCCTCGCCCACTCCACCAGTCCCTGAAAAACAGTTTTTATGACTTAGACCTCATGTTTCTACCCTCAGGATTAATACGTTCACTATTCCTCCTCAATAAAGAGACATCTTAAGTCTAGAAATGTTCACCACTTGTGTCATCGCTTAAAATAGAATAAAATGTTTCACTTGTACGAGTCTCTTTGAACAATAACTGGGGATAGGACGAGATACAATTTCCACAATACGAGACACGAGATTGGATGAAGCAAGACAAGATTTTGACATTTATAATAAATTATGGAATCCAGTTTTGAATTTTGGCCTTGCGATTTTTGATTTACTTTATTTAATATTTTTGCCGTCATTGTGGCAGTGCTTTTTGGAACGACAGCTTCTCAAAAAATGTAACTCATCGAGGCTTTTTTCCTTTTTTAAATCCAATCCAAACATAAAAACAAGCACGAAATCTTTCATTAACGATAACCGATAGAAATTAGCTTCAACTTTTCATTTAAGAACGTTGCAATTGATACTGGAGTGAAGCCAACTAAAGGCACTGCGCTGTCTGAAGCCTTTACTTGGGTTCAACTTTCATCTGGGGTTTGTTTTAACACAATCTGACCATAAAGAACTTTAGGTGAAACTACAACAAGTGAAGTCTTTCTCTAATGATAAAAATCATCTCACGAATTTTGAAAATCTATTCCTTAGTTTTTAGTTTTTATATTATTACTTATTTGACAGCGTTTCCTAATGTGTACACGGTGTCTCCCTTGATCCCGCTTGGTCAGATATGCCAGAACATTTTCCTTCCTTCATATTATTCATGTGTTTTTGAGTGTGTGAAGTGCGCGGCGCCCTTACCCAGACTGTCGGGGCTGTCTATGGAGAAACACATGAGGATGACGTCGGTGTCTGGATATGACAGGGGCCTCAGTCGGTCGTAGTCCTCTTGACCGGCGGTATCCCACAGAGCCAGCTCCACCTGCCCAAACACCACAAACGAGGATGAACAACAGCAAAATGACCGCTTCAAAAGGACGTGTACTCGATTTTTTCAATATATCCGAGTGAATGCCTTTTGAATTTGCCTTGTCCCAGGGCAGATTTATTGTAAACAGCTCTTGAAGTCAAAATAAGTCCTCCCAGTGTTTAATTAAAGGTCTTTTCCACTAGCACGGCACGGCATGCTTTGTTTGCTTTTTTTTTGGACATAGGCGCCATTACAATTTTCCGTAACCGCTTCGGAGTGATTATAACCGTACTGCGCCGATACGACAGCGTGACGTGAACAGACCGCTGTCCATTGATTGACAACATTTCCTCTGACCATACGCGCGACGGTGCTCGAGGATCTTTAAATAATCACCCGCCATGTGTAAAAAAACAAAACAAAAAACAAAACAAAACAAAAAAACACACCAACAACACGACAACAACGAACACGTCAACAGAGGATAAACAATGGCAGTGTCGACCCCGCTACTCCACCCACTTCCAGGTGGAAACGACTGTGTGGAAAAGCTTCACCGTGTAGCGCCGTGCCGAGCCGGTAGTGTAGTCGAAAAGCCATTTTAGAGAATCATTAGCGTCACGACAAATTCTGCTGTCTCCGGATGTTGTGAAACGTGTTTAAAACGGTTCTGTTTAGCTGTGCTAAAAAAAAACCTCTGTACTCTTCACTCTTCTCGTTTCATGTTAATTTCATGAGAATTATTTATGTTTTGATTAGTTTGTATTGAGATTTTAACACGTTTCTTAGTCTGTAAAGCAATTTGTATCTATGCAAGTGTATCTTAATTTGTGTATGAACTGTGCTATAAAAATAAAACTTTCCTTGCATAAATTTGTCTAGTTCTGCTTTTCATGCTTTAAGAGTCTAACCTAAAGATCCCAGATTCAGGTCATATTACAGTGCGTTAGTATAGCTGCAGAATGCCTTTGTATCATTAAAAATAGTGTTATGTTTCATACTTCCAGGATCTGTCCATTGTACCGGCTTTAATAGTGGAGTCACCTGCCGTGTCCCAGAAACTCTTGGTTTGATGTAAATGAGGAAACTAAACTAGTTCAAACGTCCCAGAGAAAAGGGCGAGAGTCCGAAGGGAGACCATTAAAGACTACATTTCCCACAATCCCACTGACCCGGAGGCAGGTCTGGGCAACTTCTATTCATGGTTTTCAGCTCCGTGTCTGAGGCGGATATTTGAAGGACTTCTGCTTATTCAAAAAAAGACGTAATACTTTGTTTTGACTTGTTAAGTGCCATGGCAACGGTGCTAGATTTATCTGAAACCCGTGGACTGAGGGGAAGAGTGTGAAGAAGCCAAAACCGCATAGAGCAGTGTACGTTGAGCAATTAATGACATTTTGATCAAGATAAGTCGTTTGATTTTGTCTCTGATGTTTTGTGTGTTTTTAATGAATTTCTGAGTTTTATTTTAATACAATCTTTAAAAAAAGTGTTAAAAAAAGTCTCTTGTGTTTCTTTTTTGGTGAAAATCAAATGCTTAAACAGGACCGTGAACACTCGCGTCGAACACCGACTCCTGAAGACGCGTCATTGGCCTCGTTTACTCATGTGTGTATTGCGTCTCCGTGGTAACTGCTGTACATAACACCATAGACACAGATGGAAAAACCCCCAGCGTAATGTCATTCCGACAGATTTGTGTCAAATGGCAAAAAGTATGTATCGTTCAAGTTCAGGAAACAAGTACGAAAAACAAAAACTATAAAAAACTGGAGAGATGAGACAGTGAATCATCAGGAAGAGTTTGTTTCTGCTGCGTTCAAAAGGAGATGCGATTAGAAAGGAATGTAAACTAGTCGCACAAGCGCGAGGAAAACAGTTTCGTAGTTTTTGATACGTCTGGCCTTTTGTTTGAACTTGTTTAGATAATAGAGTCAAGACGTTACCAGGAACAGATCCAAAAGTCCCATCACTATGTTGCTGCAGTGTTGTCACAATAGTAAAATTCCAAACCTGATTTCGAGATTAAGGAATAGACTCGACACAGATTCAGGTACGATAATAAAAATACCGTATTTTCCGGTATATAAGCCGCATCCCTCCATTTAAAAAAAAAAAATTAAGAAAAAAGTTATACAAGCCGCAGCCGGCCTATAAGCCGCTGATATCTATGTTGAAAAATGAGATATTTACTGCATATACAGAAAGATTTTGTACTGTAAATGTACATTTATGTACTTGAACAGATTCTTTCCGAACAGTGCCTTTTAACACAGCAGCAACTGTGCTGATTAAAACGGGTCAAAAAACAGAAAAAAAACTGTAATTGACCTTCATTTCTCCTGTGCAGTGAAACCACAAATCACTTTAATCATCTCCGCTGAAACTGACGCCGAGCTTACGTGCAGCAGCACGGTAGAGGTAGAAGAAAAATCCACAGAATAGCCGCTCCTTTGTAAAAGCCGCATGGTTCAAAGGCTGGGAAAAAAGTAGCGGCTTATAGTCCGGAAAATACGGTACTCTTTATTTAGGCAATAGAATGCGATTTTCAACATTAAATCCTAGTACTTTCTTTTATATTACCATGTGCTCTTATATCTGTCCATTTGTCCTGTGAATGTGACTGTTTAGTATCGATACTTGTTCAAATTATTAAAATAAATATGTGATTTTCTATACTTTTTCCAGTCCTGTACTATGCCGCTGTTCAGGAGGGTCTCACCTGTTTCCCATCCACCTCGATGTCGGCGACGTAGTTCTCGAACACAGTGGGGACGTACACTTCGGGAAACTGGTCTTTACTGAAGACGATCAACAGGCAGGTCTTCCCGCAAGCGCCATCGCCCACAATCACCAGCTTCTTACGGATCGCCGCCATATCTGTCCAAAAACAACAGAAAATGGAGTTGAGTGGGACTGAATGGGTAGTAGGGCTGTGTCGCAGCACTTAACTTTATCATATATTGCGATCTTTTCCAACATCGTGCGGCCCTAATTAGAAAATAGCAAAGATATGGTTGGCTGAAAAAGAGTTTTCAAAGGGTAATGACATGGAGCTGGACTAAAAAACATTTATTATATATATATATATATATTTATCTCTATTTGGGCTGCTTGATTATGAAAAAAAAAATAATCACGATTATTTTGGTCAATATTGAAATCATGAAATTAAAATTATTATTTTTTGTTACACGATGCATTTATTTCAGCATTTCTCACTCACTTTGTTATCAATAATTTACGCAAAACTTTCAAATTGAAAATATAGGCTACAAATATGTACCTGTATAAAACATAAAATGGATTAAATTTACTTTGAACATGAAATAAGGCATAGAAAAACACAAATGTAACCAAAATAAACTATATATCCAGCTGTTTTACAATCTCTATACTTAAAAAATTAAAATAAACATACATATTTATACAAAAAATATCCCAAAATAAACTTAAGCAAACCGTTGCAACTCGCTTATATGAATTTGGAGATTGCTAAACACACTCTATATCTCTACATCTCTATACCGTATAATCAAACTATTCAAGGGTGCAATTTAACAACAGCAGTCTACTTTTGTCGAGTGAAAAATATGTCAAAACAAGAGCGCTGTCAAATTTTTTAGAGCAGAAATAAGAAAAGGTAGACCCAGCAGAAGCCTAAAACATACAAAATCATAATAATATCTAATCCTGATTGAAATTAAGTAAAGCCGTACAGACGTTTTTACATTTGATTCCAACTGGACAGAATTTAGGTGAAAATGTTGGCTTGTTGTCGATTAAAGAAATTCTTAAATCGACTAAAGACATATCCTGTTGAGCTATTAATCGACTAAAAAGGGGGCAAAAGTTCTCAAGCCCATTACGTGTCGTTAGGCATCTGACCCAAACCGCACTCACGAGACAAAAACTGCACGAGAGTTCACACAAAAACTGCAATTTATACAGAAAGAAGCCGTATACGCAAAAAAATAGATAAAACTCACTCCCAAATCAACAAACTCTCACCAACTTCCACCTTTCCTTTCTGTCGTCTCAAGTAAATCCTCATAAGATAAACGAAATAATTAGTGCACTTACAGAAATGATGGTAGATTAAAACTCCAACTTTAACCACAAATAAAGCGTGGGTGAGGTTTAGGTAGAGGCAAAAAGTCAAGGTTTTGTTAATAAGAAAAAGAAAAAGGACTAAACCAGGGTTAAACTGGGCCAAATCCAGATTCTAGTTCTCTTGGGTGACGGTTTTGCAGCAGCGACAGTACATGACATTTCCCTGGTATCACGCGGTCTTAAGATGAGCCTGTGAGAATACAAAGCCGTGCGCAGCGTTTCGAGCCGAGCTGCCAGACTGCTGCTTGTTGCTGGGTGTGAGGGGGAAGTGAAGAGGAGGCGTTCGCAGTGACTCACGCTCACTTTGGGCTCATTCCACCACTGGCTCTGAACAGACCCAGATTGGACCAGTGTTTGAGGGCTTTGGTGTCTCATAATCTACTCTCAGCTTCTGTTTGGGGAAATGGAAGAGCTAAAGCGATTACACTTTATGTTTCAAGTTAATAGATGCATGTTATTGCTGAAAAACTACAAGACTTTAACTCTTATTACGACTAGTTAGCATTACAAAAGATGAATAATGGATTTCCACAGAGGTTTCACATGTTTTAAGTACCCGTCTTGAACTAGGGGAGATGTTATTTCTGCGCTATAGTTTGTCTTAAATAGTTAACATCTAGACAAACATGTTCTGAAATGTAATTCTTGTAATAGTGAGTGTATTTTTCAGTGTTTTTCATGCGTTTAAATTGTGAACGCTGCATAAATCATAACCAGAAAGATTGAGCAGAAAATTACAAATAGATTTTTCTTCAAGACGTTCAAGCCCTGTATAAATTCATTTAGAGCAGGGCTCTCCAACCTGTGGCTACCAGTAGCCCTCCACCCCCTTCCAAGTCGCCAAGGGATTTCTGAATTCTGCCTATTTGTGTTTAATAACAAAAATCTGATTTATGTATCATTTTAATGCCTAACTTGTGCACTAATAAATGGATAATGTTTCATAAGCATCTAAGGCTTGCTGTTAGGGATATCCCGAGCCAATATTCAGTATCAGCTCCCGATTTGTCTCTTTTATGAGTATCGCACAGTATTAGATTCAGTCACCTGATCGGACCGTTCCAGTTTCACAGGTTTTGCAGCATCGACGCGCTTTATGGCAGCAGTAAATCAAAATGCTGCTATGTCCGCTGTGTGGGACTTTTCACTACAACAAAACGAGAGTCAAACAGCGACACAATCGCTGCAAACAAACAGTTTCTCATGGAGGAACCAGCAGAGCTCAATTTAGCACTACCAATTTGATTCATCACTTACAAAAGAATCATCTGGACGAGTTTTAGATTTAGAAACGCAAAGCGACAAAGCCACAGCAGCAAACACTGGCAGAGGCATTTCAAAGAAGGTAAAGTAAGGCTTTCGTCGTCTAATGGACTTTTTGGAGCCAAGCTATGAACTTCCTTCACGACACTACATTAGAGACTGCACCACAGGAGAAAAAAAAAAAAAAAAAGGTATCAGAAAGAGTACTCCTCAATTTCTTGCCACCACTAAAATGAGTAGCTCTCTAGCATTTTGGTTTTTTAAAGGCACCTCACCAGAAGAAAAAGGTTGGAGACCTCTGATCTAGAAGATTATACACAATGTGGAATCCAAACTGTTTCTGAAGCATGTTTGATTTACGTTACATTTCTATTACCTGTGCAATAAAACGGGGATTTGACATTTTCCCTGCGCTCGAGTCCAGTGAAAGGTGTGTGTGCGTGCGTGCGCGCGTGTGTGTGTACGTGTGTGCGTGCGCAGGGGCGTGGCTGCAAGGGGCTCCACTCTTTATGACTCTCATCATTGCTCTCAGCAGAGGACAGTTTACGACACAGTTAACCCCTGACTTATTACCGCGGTTACGACTCTCGCTGACGGGAAGGACCACACCAAGATGGCCGCTGGTGCCCCTGACGGGAACCTCTGCAGGTCCGTGGATGTTCAAAGAGTCCATTATAAGTGTTGACGATGTGCTTCAGTGCGGTTATGACTGGAGTAAACTGCGATTTCTAACACATGATCTTTAAAGTTTACAAATCATTAATAGAAACTAAGAATATTAACAATTTTGTGCATTAAATGGTCTGGATCATTACACTATTTTCTGATCCAAGTTATAATATTGTTTCCTCATCACAAACGCACCTGGAGTTGTGTTTTGTTTCATTCACACGTATAACACACAAACTCTTATTTTAAATATTTAGGCTGAGCTGTTCTCTCCAACAGAAAACGCACCGTTCCACCTTGTGATGTCATGTGGTAATACAGGAAGTGCTCCACTGTGTTTTAAAAGCCTTTCACCTTCACTAGAATAATTTGGTTAATTTTATCCCTGGAATTCCGAAACGCTACTGAACAAAAGGTAAAAAAGGGGCTGCTAACGTGAAAACTACATGACATCATAAGGTGGGACAGAGCATTTTGAGCTTTGAAGATGTAGATTATCCAGGATTACTCAAACATGTGTTAATGAAACAACTCCAGGTATTTCGATGAGGTAACAACATTATACCATGACTCAAAGCTCACAAGCATCAGTTTTGCGTAATATAAAGAGCATTAAACATTCACTCCGCTCTTGATGGTGCTTCGCTTCTTCACTGCTGCCCGGGGGTAAAAGGCGAAGCTGCCAGTGTCATCTGCCTCTTCTTCCGCCCGCGTTTAAAGACAGATCAGCGCCCGGTTTAACCCCTGCGCTGTGGACACTTTAGGTTTAGAAATAATGAATGAACTGTTACTATAAAACCCCACCCCGTGACTCACGTTGTTGCCAACTTGAATCTGATGCAACAGTTCAGACACTTGCTTATACTTAATATGGATCTATCTCTCTGCGGCTGACAAAAGATAAATAAATACCTCGATACGATATGTTTTGGGTAGGGATGTAACCATAACTGAAATATCGTGATATCGTATTGTCAGAGTTCTCAGAATAATATCATGGGTCATCACAAAATATCGAATTACAAGTTTCTTCGGTTAAATTCAGTTATGGAGCAGTAATAGCTATAAAAAAAAAAAAACAGAGGGAACTACATAGACCATGATCCTTTGCTCCGTTTTAGTGCAGACTACATGAAGAAATAACTGTTCTAAGCACTTTTAAATCTTAGTTCTTTGGATTAAGTCTTGTCAAGGCATTTTTAAAGAGGAAAAAGTAGAGTATTCACAGTTTTGTAGCCTCTACAAAATGTCACAATAATATCGTGAAAATATCGAGATTGGATATCATTACATCCCTAGTTTTGGAAACAGTTCACTTTCGAGTCGATACATGTCAAATAAATACAATACGGTTCAGTAAAAAAGTCCAAATTACAGCTGTGATACTAAAAGTCTTTATCAACCCATTAAGTACGTGGAAAGTTAATATGGAAAGTGCCAATTTTACTCATGAAAACATATGTCAAAGTATTACATAAACAAGTTTCAAGCAACACAAGTGTAGCACTTACACAAAATAATTTAATAAAACCTACCAAAAAAGGATTTCTTGGCAATGTATTGATACAGCAACCCACGATATTGATACTGTATCAAATTAATCAACGCGATATTTCAGTATTTTCACACCCCCGGGGCCAAACTGTTCATATTCACTATTGAGCTGTGCATTTCCTGAGGGTCTAAAACAGGAAACAGCTGCTTTCATTTTTAACAGGTGCTTGATTCTGAACTACAACTCCACACAAGGATGAATGTGCATTTCCTTCCTGATGCACAAACAAACTTACCGGAGCTACTTCTAAGTTCTCCAACTCTTATATACAAGAAAAAGCTTTGTAAATTAATTATTTTGCAGGGGAGTTATTGGCTTCATATACATTTCTCGCCATAAACGCCTAAATGCTTTAAGTCAATAAAAATGTTTAGTTTTTTTCCAGTGTGTTTTGCATTATTGTGAAGTTGTTAGTAATGGTGTATTTTAAAGATACTGGTGCTGGCTGTCGGTGCTCTCACTGAAAATTTTGATGGATCAGATATAACCGATATCTGATCCAAGATATCGGTTCAGTCGATATCCCATTTGGGTGTATAATTTGGTGTAATAAGACGATTGACTGGACAATGTTAGCACAAAACACCTTCATCAAATCTCTGGGTACGATATTTTCATGATATGCATCTTATAGTTCGATATTTATTGTGATATTATTATTGCAAAATTATGAATATTTTTTCCTTTTAAAATGTCATAATCCAAAAAAGTGCTTATAACTTATTTCTTCATGAAGTCTGCACTGAAACAAAGCAAAGGATTACGTAGCTCCTTCTGTTTTTCAGCCATTGCAGCATCATAGCAATTATTTAAGCAAACTTAAAGACTTTATATTCAATATATTGCAATTTCCCACGATATTGTGAGACTTTTGACGATATCACGATATTTCAGTTACTGTTACATCCCTAGTAAAACAGGCTCTTCTGTTTTGCTTTAAATGATAAATCACTAAACATATTTGGATATTTTTCCACCAGTCGGCTTTTATGTTTATAGGAAATAAATGAAAAGGATATTTTTTCAGTCCCTGCCTTGGTATCGGCAAATACCTAAAAGTCATAGTATTGACGTTAGTATCAAAACAGAAAAAGCAGGCTTGGGGCATCCCTAGTATATTCGATAATTTGCCCATCCCTCCCACTTCCAAGTTCTTCCATTTTCCAATTACAGACTTCTCATATTTATCTATCTAACTCACTAATTATTTTCATAAACCCTGCTCCAGCGTGCAAGTCTGGAAGGATAAATAAACTACAAAGGTGCTTTCTAAGTGGGACAGTGTTGTCAGGACGATTATCGCGGTGCTTTCATGACCAGAGGAAAATAAAAGACTCAAAAATCGGGGGCAGCCACGGCCTGGAGCTGTGGGTCACGGCGGCTGGTGCCACAGACACAATAATGAAGCGAGCGGGTGATTAACGCTCTGGTTATGTAAGCTTTAATTGTGACTTGTTTTCCTTTGATTGGAAACGTTAAATTGGCTCTAGACTAAACACAGCGTGAATCAGAGCAACACCAACAGGAAGAGCGCCATTAGCTTTGACTGCAGCGAACCGTCTGACCCAGAGTTCAAAGAGTGGTCTCGACAAAGCGCCGTGAGGTGATAAGGGGGGCTGAGAGATCATGGGGGAAGAAATCAATATAGAAGGTGTCAGAGAGGGCAGTTTGAGCTGTTGGCATTGTAGTGACAGGGTGGGGAAATAAGTAAAAGAATATAAGAGCTCAAGGTTATTATAAGTCATGTTTAAAGGTGCACTGCGTAGCTTAGGCCCTGTTTTACACGTACACAGATATTTTTAAAAACAAATAAATTTCCCTTCGTTTGTACCCATCTTTTACACGCAAATGGAGAATTCACCTCTGAAAACAAATCTTTCTAAAAACTCTGGCTAAAGTGGAGATTTTGGAAAACTACGGTTTGCGTTTGCGTGTAAAGTGACATAAACGGTGTTTTAGGCAGATGACATGCCAAAGTGCGACCAGTGTTAACGTTTTTCTATGGTGATGATCATGGAAGCATCAGAGCAGCAGTTGCATTACTTCTGCTGCAAAAACTTGTCATGTGTTTGCATTTGCACAGCTGATGTTTCATATCGATGAAGAGACGAATGAGGCTCAGAGCTCAGCAATTTTCCCTCTTCTCCTTACGACCCGAAGACCCAGTCGCCGTCACCGCCAACGTTGCCGTTTTTGGGTCCAACCTGAGCAGACCGCTGTCTGGTGGGATAATTTGGAAAATGAAGTGGTCGTCCTGGAGGAGTGGGGTGAAAATTTTAGGATGTGACGGTCATCACTGCTGTTACTCTCCGACTTGATGCGACAAAACTACTGAAACAGAGGCCCCGTTGGCTGCAGAGCGTTTTCCTTCTTCCTACACTGGCCCCTAGAGGCTTGGCATAGTTATGACGTCACTCGGCGGCATATTCCTGCAGGTCCATCTAAACGGAAACTTTTTTGAAAACGATGCTGTGTACGCGATGTTATTTGTTATTTCGGAAAATGGAGTGAGAGAAATATTCGTTTATAAAAATATCCGTGTGCGTATAAACAGGGCCTTATTTACATTTTGTTGCTCTGGCATTTTGGATTTAGTCATTCTTTGGTTTAATAAATGTGACACATCACAGGAACACACTTTACAGGGCTGCACAGTACCATATTTTCCGGACTATAAGTCGCACCAGCCAAAAAATGCACAATGAAGAAGAAAATAACACAAGTCGTACTGGATTATTAATTGCATTTTTTGGGGAAATTATTTTTTAAATCAGAGACCTAATCAGAGACATAACATAAGTTTAACAAACTCTCGATCTCACTCTAAATCACTAAATCCATTGAATTCTTCATCCTCTGTGTCACTTCTGAGCAACTCCGCCAACTCCAGCTAAATCCAGCTTTTAGCTTGTGATTAGCTTTGTTTGTTTTCATTGTTTTCATTGTAGTTAGATTATCCTCCACTTTTTGCCAGTCCCTCCCTTTCTTTCTTCTGCTAAATTACTGTTTTCGGCTGCATATTTCACTACTTGCAGCTTGTAATCTGCAGAATATGATTAACAGTTTATCGGCTTGTGATAAAATAAGTTATGATGCTAAATGAACATTAGTGAGGGGGACACTTCTTAATAACCCGTATGCGTTAAATGCAGGCAGGTAAATGACGAGAAGAAATGTCTCAAACTTTAGTAACCGAACATCCACTCATACCTCGCAGGACCACCCAAACCATGAAAAAAATACAGTATTGCAACCGAATCAAACAAATCATTTTGGTAGAAGTAAACAGCCGCAAATCCAGTCTTTACTCTCTATAAGTAAAAGTTTGCCTTGTTTATACCTCTGCCAGTGTGATCTTTGTGGTCAGTCTTCTCTCGGACGCGCTAAAATGTGCACTGTGATCTGAAACCTGCTTCGCAAACATAAATCGCAGCTCGGTTGTTTTCGCAGCATTTCAGAAAATGTTTTTTTTATCCAAAATTGTGCAGCTGTACTTCTAAGCCAAAGTGCCAGTTCACAGAATGTTCTGGAGCGTCCTGGTGAGCTGCTGTGAAACCTGTCTCATAACTGTATGATGCTCACACTGCACTGCACCCGCCAGCTCGCACCTGTCACTCAAAATGAAAGGACTGATGGATTCAAGCTGGCACATTCGACACATTCGAATATCAGCACAAAAACAATTTTAACCACGACACACACACTCTTCTAGTGATATTTTAAAGATACCGTATTTTTCGGATTATACGTTTTTTCAGGGGTTTGGGTGGTCCTGCAACTTGTATATTACATTTTTCACACTGACAGTCCATAGACCATATATATGAATAAAAGAAAAAAAACAAAAAAAACAAATCGTTATCAATGTTTTCATGTAATAATAAAGAGAAGAGTTGTTTTTTTGTCTTCTTATTTTTGGTTCTATATTGAAAAATTAATGACTCACAGATTCTTCTCTATTTGGTTGTATTTATTACTATAACTTCTATAACTTGACTTTGAAGATGAAATGTTGGTTCTTGGTCTCTGATTTTATAAAATAAATTTCCCCCTTATAGTCCGGTGTGACTTATACATGTTTTTTCTTCATTATGGATTGTTTGGCTGGTGCGGCTTGTAATCCAAAAAATACGGTAATATTATGTTTCAACTTGTTAATTGCTATGGCAACGTTGCTAGATTTCCATCACTTTGAAACCAGTGGATATGTCAACGCTCCAAAGTGGGTATTCCTGATCATGAAACCAGGTAAAAATCTACAGAAGGATCCCGAGCACTCGCCCACCGTGTCCTGAATGTTGCTTCAGTGGCGTTGGTGGACGGGTATAATGTAGAGACAATAAAGTCCTAGTCAACTTAAAAGGCATAAAGCTCTCGACACTATAAAGTATCTGACCCAAACTGCACTCACAGGACTACACCTGCACAGCCACCAAAAACTATTTCAGCAGAAAAAGTACAAGGAAACTTAGACAGGAAATTTAGACAAAGACAGATTAAACTTGTGAATCATGAGTTTAGTCTGCCTTTTTATATACAAACACCAAATCTTCAACTAACGCAAATGACTCTTCTTTCTGCTGCAGTCCCAGATAAAGCCCTGTAATCTAAATAAAATGACTTGTCTATAAACAAAACACAACATTTTTATTGACTAAGACACCAATGACCAATTAAATGACTAAAAAAAATAAAACAAACTACAAAAAGCTTACAGTTATGTTGCTTATTGTGATATTTCCTGTAGCAGTGTATTTTGTGGAGGCTAACAAAAGTGTGAATACACGACTTTTCTGTCATAATGCAAATAATTCAGATGAACAAATGTTTAATATCATGTAGGTTGGGACTGAAACAGAGCAAAGGATCATGGTATACGTAGTTTTCACTGTTCTCTGCTTAAATTCATTGTTATTGTGCAGCAACAGCTAAAAAAACAGTGAAAACTACATATACCATGATCCTTTGCTCTGTTTCACTGCTTATTAGCTGTTTTTCATTGTTATGGTGCAGCAACAGCTAAAAAACAGTGAAAAAGAGCAAAGGATCAAGGTATATGTAGTTGTCACTGTTTTTTTAGCTGTTGTTGCTCCATAATGAATTTAAGTGGAGAAACTTGTAATTCAACATATTGTGAAGGCCCACGATATTATTATGAGACTTCTGACGATACGATATCAGGATATTTCGACTATAGTTACATCCCTGCTATGAACGCTGCTGTGAAACTATTGAATTACCTGAAGGCTCCACTCTATAACCACCACCTCCGGCTATGGTGACAGCGACAGACTTTTCATGTGATCTTCTTCTGTTGCCGTTGTGAACATGAATAATACAAGAGCTGATGATTCACCGTTTGTCATTTAGAAAACGCTGTATTCCAAAGACAGCTGCTCTACACGATAAATGAGTCAGGTTTTGGATACAAATTTGGCTCTTGACACCCCAATAATTTTTGGAAGCAGTGAGTCTTTTGAATGAAGATGTAAAAAGACGTGTTGAACCACTCCCTCTTTTATTCAACGAAAGGTCACAGGCAGTGAGTCAAACTACATGAGAAATTAGGCGATATTCAGTCGTTTATCATCATAAAAACTGAAGTTAATACAGCTTTTTAACTGGTTTAACAAAATACATTACAAAACTATTCAATGTTCAATGATAAGACAATATTGCAATAGATTTTTATTCCATATAGACCCTAAAATTTTAATATATTGAGTATTCAAGGTCTTTTTTTAGTTATGATGTTGGTTTAAAGTCAAAGCCATTTTCTTTGCACTGAAACATGTATAAAAACATGCATCCTTACTCACACAAACATGACTCTTATTTGACCTGGAGGAGGACCACCTACTCATTTCCATGGAAATGTTGCTCCTTTCACCATAATCTTACAGAGTATGACAGAAAACGTATTTCCAGAGAATGTTCCAAAGTATGGTTTTAACTTTCTTACAATTACTTTTACATATTAAAGTCCTGCTTTTACTTCTTTTCTACATTGTACTATTTGGTTGAGCATTGAAACTCGTGAAGAACTGTGACTCTAGCAAAATACAGCCAGAATAAATTTCTTTTGATGCCCGTCCTTCACATATGAATGAAAATGTGAAGAAACAATATAAAATATGCCAAATAATCTTAATAGTCTGATACATCTATATAGCTCTGGCCACTCTCCTGTGAATGTAAACAGATGGCAAACTGATTCAACAGAAAATACAAAAATACTCCATTCCACATAATCTATAGATCCAGGTCACAGGAGGGGACGAACAGCTGGGCGCAGAGCAGACAGGCCTGGGGCACAGAATTCCCACAGAGCACTCACTCAAACACCATTTGGCCCAGAAAGCATCTCCCCATAGACACCAATGGTAAGAGAAACATCTGCAAAACTACTAACGACAAAGACACAGCGAACAAAACAGCACTTAAGCCTTTGCCGTTGAATTCAATATGGTAAACAACAAGGTTCGTCTCATTTTTAACCACAGTTTAAGTAAAAATACATACCTACAGACTGCACTAGGCTATGCTGTAAATTGTATGTTCGACATAATTGCTCATTGGTATGCAGTTTCACTGCGCAAGTAGAATTCTGGAAAGTCAAAACATGAAAATAAGGGTCAAGAGGCCATTAGACCATGAATTATAGCAAGTTTCCATTACATGCTTGCCATAAGTATGAACTGTCTGTCACAAGTCTTTCCATGGCTATGTAAGGTTTTGCTGTGCAGATATTATTGTCACAAGGATTGCACTATTGTGGGGAAAAATAATTATCGCAATTTTCTGACAAGTATTGAGATTGCGATAAGAGTTATAGGTAAACACAGAGAAATACAATAGATTATGTAGCATACCTTATGGAACTTATAGATTCACTAAAACCATCAATTATATGTAGTGTCTGTGCATTTATACACCAAAAAGGTAGAATACTAACGTGTACATGGATCAGTGTGTGCGTATATATGAATATCAACGTGTACTGGAGTGTGTCTGTGTTGTGTGTGTATACCAAAGAATTACGTACATATTCTTTTCTGCACTTTTTTTGGTCTGTAAAAGTTCTGCCGTCTTGTATTCTATTCTATACGTTAATGGGGTTAAGCAAAATGTTAAAACTTCAGCCTAAACCCCTTCGGTCTGTAACTAATTTCTGTGTTAAATCATTGTAATATGATTAATGGTTATGTTAACTGACCGAAGAAAAATAAACTAAGTAGGGTTGTATGAAAAAAATCGATACATGATACACAATTCACTGCACAATTCTCAAATCGATTCAAAATGCATCTGAATAGATTTTCAAAGTAATATTTTTCACAAAAATGCATTAGTTGCATTCACTGTTCTCATGATTTAAAAAAAGTAATATATTGTATTTCATATAATTTGGTTCTTGTGAAGGTGTAGTTGATTAGAAGTAATTACTGAATAATTGCAATATCTCATCCATTGGCTTAGTATTGGGATATATCGTGATATATCGAATTGTGACATGCATATCATGATATGTATCGTATCGTCAGACTCAAGGCAAAGCGCACCCCTATAACTAAGTTGCGATATACATTTAAAAAAGTAGGAGTCCACATTGTAAAAATCTTCAAGATCATTAACATTTGAGAAAGGACTGTAAAAATTAAACAAAAACTCCATGCATTTTAGAATATGTTTATAGAGATCAAAACTACAGGTACAAAACAATTTCTAGATTAAAAAAAGACTAGTTTGTTCCTTGTATATGACAATCTGTTTAAATAAATTCACCCTGTGCGATTTGATCATTGCAAATCCGATACGATTGCGATATTTCCTACAGCCTTAAATGCCACAATTAACTCAAACTACACGCACGCGTTCGTAAAATGTCACGTAAAATGTCACGCCCGTAGCTAGATCTTTTTTCCACTGCGTCCTCCTGTAAAATCCGTAGTTTTAAAAAGTTTAGCATCTGAGCAAAGTCAAAGATTGTTTAGCAGCGTGTTGCCTCTGGGTGGGTCCCCAGAAACATGGCGTCATCACAGCGGCAACAGATGGCCGTGTGTCCGCAGTGCAAGAAAGGGTGTGTGGCCAGCCTCCAAAGTCCCAGCTCCCACCGAGAAAACCACCTTCAAACCACCACAGCGTAAAAGACACGACAAAACAAGACCGTAATACCAAAATACGCACGGGGTTTACCGACGAAAAACCGTGCCAAATCTGGACAAAAGTGTGCGTAAAAGTATGGAGAGGTTTTACGCAGAAAGGCTTCATTGTTCGGTATGGCAGCCTACGATCTCAAGGGTTAAATCGGATTGAAATCTTAAGTATTTTCGGGCGTTTTAGAGCACACGAAGTAAAATAAGACGTAAATATATTTCCAGTTAGAAGTACAAGAAAAATCTGGGCGTTTTAAACCGGATAAAACAGCTTTACGAGTGCGGAAGCGGCGTCCGTATCGAGGTCGGAAGGATAACGGTTTGTTTAGCATCGAGTTAGCACGGCCTCTCCGCGCTGTAATAACTTAAAATAATCCATTTTACCGCCCTGAAATGGTCACAAACACAAAGCCTACACAGTTAAGAGAGTCTAAAGGTAACGTGGAAGTAGTTTACCTGTAGTTTGCGTGAGTAGGAGCTGGTTTTTCGCAGGATTTCGCCGGAGAACAGTGGCTCCTTCTCGGTCTGTCTGGTACAATGAATTAGCTGTGGCTCGGGAGCGCGCACTGGGGGAGGGGTGGCGGGCACGAGCACTGAGCCACGCCTGCGCGGGCACGAGGCGCACCGGACCGTAACTTTTTCAAAAACGAGCAATAAAAACAAAAAACAAACACACACGGGCTGTTTTGGGGGGGCTATAGTTGAAAGTTTGCCGCAAGGAACCCAATAAAATCAATACATGGGCGGTACGATACTTGAAGGAAATTCCTATTCCCACTTCCACTTCAAACTTCAAGCAAAGGGGATTCCAGCTCATAGACCAGGGTGACCAGACGTCCCTATTTACCCGGGACAGTCCCAGTTTTGAGCTCAGTGTCCCCTGTCCCAGCAGATTTATCCAAAACCACTGATTTGTCCCAGTTTTATACAAGAAATGTCCCAGGTGTCCCTATTTTTGACCAGTCTGATCCTTGCCAAAAGTAAAGAGAGGTATAAATTCTCATTTTTTTTAGATAAAATACAGAAAAGCTGCTTTAAAATGACCAAAACACAAAATTTTGACTATACTGACTCACATTAAAGCCGGGCGCAGAACAATTTTCCTTAATTACGCACTCGTTTCACAATTTTATTACCACCAACCAACTCAACTCAGAGATGTACCAGTTTTTTAATTTGAAAATCTGGTCACCCTGTCCTAGACCTAACAAGAATTTACTGAACTGCAAGAAGTGGAGCTGTATGCAGTTGCCATCATTGTACTACCTTTGAAAAGCAAAGCCTAGTTTTAAGTATAACATGGAAGAGTTAGTTTAACCACTCTGTATTTTTAGATTTTATGCACATTGTTAAGTCTTTATAGGTTGTTTTTTTTCTATCTTGATTTTGATTGCATGTTTTTATCCTGTTGTTTTGTATATATATATATATACTGAAACCATTAAATATAAGAACCAATACCTATGGAATTGTATAGCAAAGAAACCATGTGAAATAACTCTGAATCTTTACTGAGAATCCACAATATAAATAGTCATGAAAATAAAGAAAAAGCACTCACTGAAATCCCATACACTGAAAAGTGTGTGGGATTTTTTGACCGATGCTTTTGTCTCGTAGCAAATTAAGTTTCAGGTTAAACTGTTTAAAAGGGCAGTTACCTGTGGTCTCACTGCGCCTCCTGGTGGAATGTTTGGGAACAACTTCAAATGCTCAATTTCCTATTTAAAAATCTCAATTTGCAAGTTTTGTTTACATTATGTTTATAAAATATTACATTTTAAATTATGTTAACATTAAAGACTATAAGAAACTATTGGTCCAAGTCTCCACATATTATGATTGTAGATGTCTGTAGCTTTATTACTTTATTACTAACAGTGGTGGAAAAGTGCTCAATTTTATGTACATGAATAATAAATGAAACAGATATGGACAAAAAATTGTATAGCTCTCATTTAAAAGTGTACTTCATAGTAAGTCTAAGTATTTAACACAGATTTTGAGGACTAAGAATGATTAAATATAGTAATCATCATAAAGAATTGGTCTTATTTGTGGTGAACAGAAGGGACATAAAAGTAGCTAAATAAGTAAAATTAGCCATATTATTACAAGGGTTAGAAATGGGATTGGAAAATTAGTGTTCTTTTTTTGTTGAAATAAAAGAAAACTGTGGAAACATACTAAAAGAAGCAGTGACCAAACACCCATTTCGTTCTTTATTAGAAAGTCGAAGAGAAACATACATAGAAGCAGTGAACAGAGCTCTGCAAGAAAGTCCATGACAGAAAAATCAGCTTTTACAAGAAGAAAATGTGGTGCTTAAAGAGTCAACATCAACTTCTCAACTGTACAGCACCCCTCTCCTACCTTCTGTCCACAGTTTTTTGGATTTTTTGCTAATTTTGTATTACGATCTGGAAGGTGCATCCTCAAAGCTGATGATACTGGACTCGGGGGCTGTAGGTGGCGCTGTGCTGCCGTGGGGTGTGCCAGAGGCTGTGACTGGTCCAGAGGAGGAAGAGGAAACAGGAAGTAGGGGCTGAGAGTGTGTTCTGAGTTCATCTTCATCGTCATCCTCCTCATCATCCATACTGGGCCACGCAGACTGGTCCTCCACCCGCTTCAGCCGCTCATTTAAAGCTTTCAGGGCCAGTTGTCTGAAAAAAGGGACAAGGATAGTTAAGTAAAAGTTCCTCACTTACATTTTTAACACTGTGGCCATATCGGCTTGTCAACGCGCAGGGCTGGGACTAGTTGTTGTGTTCTTAGACAAGACACTTCACCCACATTGCCTGGGACGAATATGGTGGTGCTTGAGTGTAGGTGGAGGTAAGAGGAGGATCCCCAGGTATTCTTTATTGTGCTGACACTTGGAAAATGTAAATACTCAGTACTGTATTTTCTGGAGTATAAGTTGCACCAGCCAAAAAATCCACAATGAAGAAAAAAATTTGGGGGGGGGGGGGGGTAAATTATTTGATGAAATTAGACACCAGGAACAGACATTTCATCTAGAAAGGCGAGTTATAGTAATAACAACAGAACAGAGAACAACAGGCTGAACATGTGTCTTGTGTGTTCACGTCACATATGAACAGTTATTCAGAAAACTAGAGCAGAAACAACAGCACAGAACAAGTTTACCAAACTCTCCATCTCACTCCAAATCACTAAATCCATTGAATTCTTCATCCTGGGTGTCACTTCTGAGCAACTCCACCGACTTTAGCTAAATCTCGCTTTTAGCCTGTGATTAGCTTTTGTTTTCTTCATTGCAGTTTGAGTTTCCTCCGCTTTTCTCTCGTCAAACCCAAGTTTCTCACTCAATCCAAACTTTCTTCCTGCTGCTCGATTACAGTTTTCAGCTGCATATTTCACTACTTGCAGCAGGACAGCGGCTCTTTTCTGCAGGAGACATGCGCAGTAGAGCGAGAAGTGACAGTGGTGCAGGACGAAGAGCATGAGGCAGGGCAGATACTGGCACACAAGCCTAGAGCGCCCTCTAGTGGCGGTCAGTGTGAAAATAACTAACGTGAAATTAGATATTTTATATACAAGTCACATCTGAGTATAAGTCGCAGGAAACACCCAAAACATGAAAAAAAGAGTGACTTATATTCCAAAAAATATGGTAATACTAGTAAACTCCTACTAGTAAAGCACAAAACATAATCTCCAGTTGAAAACAGGACTTCACTTGTAGTGAAGAGGAAGTGCACTCTGTCAGTAGATTATGTGTGGATCTGTGCTGGTGGATCATGTGTCGAGTTGTTGAATAGAAGTGTCCAGTGAATCAGACAATGGGATGAATGGAGAAATTATCAAGGGCTTTAGCAGGAAAAGGCTCAGGGACGATAACAGAGTGGGACAAAGCACCATTTTCCAACAAATGGGCAAATGTCACTGATTTCCACAGTAAAGATGGGACGTGATGACAGTATACTATGGAGTCGATTATTTTTCTAAAGCAAAAGACTCCAGTTCCAGCCCCACACCCAAAGAAACTAACCAGGTCGGCCATAACTAACAAACTTTATGTGAGTTTCAGAGATTGTGGATTATTGTTGCACACAGAGATGGACACATTATCAAGGGGAGAGGAAAGTCTGAGCCTTTTACCGGATTTACAAAGCTCCAAATTGGCGGTGGAAGTGGATTTCTGGAGCTAAACGGCTAAAAGCGAATCAAGCCACACAGCCGCACATTCTGACCAGAACTGAAGAAGCAGCTGGGGAAGATGTATTTGAATAAAATACATTTTTGCCCAGTTGGCAAATTGAATTTCTCCTTTTGCCAAGCTGCACAGTAATAAAGCTACAAATGTATTTTTACACCAGTATTGTGTGTGTTTT
Source organism: Odontamblyopus lacepedii (assembly GCA_034769755.1). NCBI lineage: Eukaryota > Metazoa > Chordata > Actinopteri > Gobiiformes > Gobiidae > Odontamblyopus > Odontamblyopus lacepedii. The sequence goes on along the minus strand of CM068345.1, from coordinate 13,386,449 downwards.
TAATTTCATGTGTATCATGTGTCTTGTGTATTTCTGTGTATTGTAGCATCATAATCTATTAATGATTCAGAGAGAGAGTAGTCTGGAGAGAAATGATCACAAATACTTTTTGCTTAACGTTAACTGACTGCTTAGAAATATCGATTGTAGAAAATAAAAGCAAACATTTATGCAAGTATAAAGTAAATGTTGATAAGCCGGTGCATTGGAAAAACCCTGTACATTACACAGTGGCCATTCATTACCACTAATTCACCACTGTCAACATGGCACCGCGTCAGCTTTTAGGGACCTTGTGCGTCTGGAAAAGAGGCGTATTAGACTAATGGATTACTATTACTACGATGATGCATTCCTCCAGGTTATGCCTTATTTTTCTGTGCAGAGAAACACGGATCAATTATCAGGGTAGGACATATGACTAGGATGGGCATTTATGGACTGAAATAGAGTTGAGACTATTCCTTCCTGGTTATTTACAGGACGGGCCGTTTTAAATTGTACTATGCCTTTTTCTAGAGGCGGGTACTTGAGCTGCTTGTTTCCCTGGGAGATGTAATTACTTTGCCTGGAATGTTCCACAGTCCATTACCTGCTCATCTCCACGAGGAGGAAAAGCCACCAGGTTAGAGTTACAGGTTTCATTTATAAAGCGTGCGTTAGTACAGTCAGGGTATGTACGTAATTTTCAGGTTTGTGATCTATTAAAAAAAACTAGATGTGGAAATGAGTCCGGTCCAGATACACAGAACTTTGTGCATTGCAGGTTTCAGAGACGAGGCAGGAGCAGAGCCAGGTTCAGAGAGATGAGTGAGGAAGTTAGTTTTAAAAGAGATTATCATAAAATCTACAAATCAGTAAATCATCGGTTTATCATGTTAGATTTCATTAGTGATTTCCATGTTTGATTTGAGGTTTTAAACATTCCCTTGGCAGCTGCTGTGGTACAGGTTGGATCAGTTTAGTAAAGAAGGTGTGTGCTCCCATGTGCAGAAGAGAAACATGATTCTAGGGCAAATAACTCATTTATATTCAAAGTCTTTTAAATTCGAACAGTGGGAGATTGAAACTGAGAACAGCTGTATTGTATAATTCGCTGCTTAACATGGTTGATGAAAAAGAACCAAGAACCAACTTATCAAAATTTACTTTATACTTGCAAAAACTGTGTCTGAAAATTGTAACAGTATCACTTTTTAAAAAATTAGCTTTATAAGACATAAGAAAAAAATCAATCAAAGGAATATGTAGCCTGGGCTCACTGAGCTGCAGAGGCTGCATTAGCATTGATCATGATTGGCTGAGGTTTAGGTAGTGAGGGTTCAGTTCAGAGAGTCTTTTAGGCTTAAACATACTGGATTTCAGTGTTGAAATAGGCAATGCAATAGGCCTGGGCAAAAAATGTATTTAAAATAAAAATCGAGTTGGCGAGTCAAATCGATTAGTTTTTCAGAAAATCAATATTTAAGATTTTTTGTATACAACGTGTAAATTTTGCATTCGCCAAGACTTCTTAGGCTTTCTGTAGTCACTTCCTGCAGTGCGTCTCTCACTTTCCCCCCAGGAACGGCACAAGCACAAACAAATCTCTGTCACAGAAAGAACTCATATAATCCACTGAGTCGTGTCCTTTAGGCCAACAGAAGCTGAACCACATCAGCACAAGGAAAGAGCTGCTTTTTGTTCACAGTTTATACAAATTAACCATGGGATTTTAAGTTTCGTTTCTGTAAAACGTAAACAAATGTGCCAAGGCTGCATTAAACACATTATAATCTCACACACTGATGTGGCTCTATAGTGGTTATGATTTATATGTTGTAAAGTTGATTTTATTTATGCAGATTAGTAACAGTAATAATAATGATGAGAATTTTTTATATAAAAACGTTAATGATTAATCGATAATCAATCGTTAATTCTCCCGGCGATTGATTAAGAAAATGTAATCAAATGCCCATCCCTACTGTGCACCATATGAAATGCTTCCAATTTATTCGGTGGAGAAGAGGTTTTCACAACATTGTGAAAGTTTGGGAGTTTTGGAAATCGCCAGCTCTACAACGCAAATGACACTTATGTGGAGCTCATTCTTGAGAATCAAAACACCAGTGTATAAATTGAATGGTTGTTTTTCTTGTGAACTGCATTAATTGATGTGTCCACTGTGTGTGTACTGTGTGTTATATGTCTCTATATGTGGCATGAGTACCCCTGTCCCAAGACAAATTTCTCCCAAGGGAGACAATAAAGGCTAATCTAATCTAATCTAATCAATAAATGGGGCGTCATATTCAATATTTTTGTAATTAAGAATAAACCGGAATGTTTAGCTATATTTGCCTAGCACATGTTTCCCTTGTATCAGGGGACAGAGACATGTCACATTTATAATATAATACAGAATATAAGAACATTACAGAGTTCCTTTAATAAGAACTGAAAGAGCTTGAGCAAACTTCTCTCACCTCCGTCTCTCTGCGTCCTGGGGGTCCGTTCCAGGCAGACTGATGGTTATGGACGACGGCGCCCCCACGTCGTATCTCTTCACCATTTTCCGACACACTTTGATCTTGACGAGCGCGGCGTGCACCAGACCCGCCAGGAAACCCACCACCGGCTGCAGCGCCTCGGGGAAGAAGCTGGCGAAGGCAAAGTGGTCCGACATGTCCCCCCGGCCCCTGCTGTGTCTCTGGTAGAAGCGCAGGTAAACCCAGCCGGACAGCGCGCCGTACGTGTAGGCGGCCAGAGGGGCGGCGCTGTCCAGAAGCCCCGAGAGACGCAGCAAAGACAAGAGAAGAAGAACCAGGGCTGGGGCTGCCTTTAGTCGCACCTGCAGGAGGAACACAAAGATCAGTAGAGTCGTGAATAACAATGTCAAACCTAATCAATTTCAATACCACGGGGGGAAAAATGCTTCAGAATTTCAGAAAATATACGAAACAAAGCCATCTGAGTAGTCTTCATTTCCATCCTCCTATAGTCTCTATTCACGTTGACGTCACAAACCAGAAAAACGTTTGGAAACATGTGATGACACTTCCGGTGTAGTTACGACACTGGGCTTGACCGACTGTGACAAAACCCACTGAAGTAAATATGATTATTGGTAAAATGAAGACTGCAAACGTACGTGCTGTGTGGAATCATCTTGAATTTGGCGTCCTCATCTCTTTGTTGTTGTTTTTTTTTTTATTCTTTATTTAAATGTCATGACCTATAAAGGCATTGACAATGGGTAATCATAAAAAGACCATTTAAAATACTCTAGTTAATGGCAACAATCAGTACAAGAGTTCATATATTGTATTTCCCATGTTGCTCCACAGAGAGGATTTAAAGACTTCAATTGATGTTGAGTTCCACAATTGAGGGATCTGGTTTAATAGTTAAATTGCAATTACGTGAAGTTGGATATGAGAGTCCAGGCAGCTCCAGTCTTTGCCTACGCAGATTTACACTGGATGTTCGAGGGCTGGGGCAAAATTGGATAAGAGCTCTTGATAGTAATGTGTGAAGTAATTTGTAACCATAACATGCGAGTGAAAAATTTCTACGATACTTGAGTGGAACAAGTGTGAGAGCTGCGTAATCTAAATTATTAAGAGCTTTTGTATAGTTGTAGGCCAAAATGATGCGTATAGCACGTCTCTGCAGCTTTTCCAATAGTTCAGTTTGCGAGACAGACAGTGACGACCAGGAGGGAGCAGCTCTTCTAATCGCATGTACCCAGTGCACTCGGAGTTGTGCGTCAGTGAGGAATTGATGAAAATGGAGGTATAATTGTACCACCGGTGTATAAGTTGCACCATCCAAAAAATGCATAATGAAGAAGAAATCAACATGTACAAGTCGCACTTTTCGGGGGAACTTTATTTTATAAAATCAGAGACCAAGAACCAACATTTCATCTTGAAAGGCAAGTTACAGAAGTTATAGTAATAAAAACAACCGAATAGAGACCAATCCGTGTATCATTCGTTCATTCGTTTTTCAATACAGAACCAAAAATAAGAAAATGAAAAAAACAACTCTTTTCTTTATTATTTGTCTCTAAATCCAAAATGAAAAAACAGATAATAATTCGTTTTTTCATTTTTGATTCATATATACGATTCATATATTTGGTCTATGGGCTGTCAGTGTAAAAAATTTAATATATAAGTCACAGGACGACCCAAACCCTGAAAAAACTTATAGTCCGAAAAATACGGTAATTATAGCCGAATATAACAGAACGCTACAGTGACATGTAGATGAAAAAAACTGGGACAGTTTCTCATTTTTCCTAGATTTTGGCAGACTTACTACCACGAACAGAGCCCGCCGGACGTAAGCGTGAACAGAGCCTATTACCTGGAAATTGATACTTTGCGGTGCCGTCACACTGGGGGTGATCTACATGTATCTCTATGGTGGAATGTTCATCAGTTACCATGGAGGCACAATGTACAAATGAGTAAAAACTGTCAACAAAGTTTTTAAAGAGTTTTTCCAATAAAAAACACAAAATGGATTTAAACAATGCATTTTCAGACGCTTGTAATCAAAAAAAGTGTCCATGGTCGTGTTAAGGTGTAATTAGCTTGTATGAGAGACTTTTTTTTACCAACACAAATCAGATCAGCTGTTGTAGTTCCAGTTAAGTCATCTCTTTCTGGTCAGATTGTGTCAAAAAAAAAAAGCTCAGAATAAAGTCTGTCTCATTCATTCATTCATGTTATTTGTTTGTATAAGGTACATTACAAACACAAGGATAAGTACATGTTCCTACTGTATGATGGGACCATTTCTGGAGCTCAAAAGGAGTAGGTTTAAGTTTAAATGTATCGCTTCCGAACACAAGTCTAATGCTTCAGTCAGAGCAGTGTCTACAGTTAGCTTCGCACCTCCAGGAAGTCCAAAGTATCAATAGGGCTGCACAAAATGTCTCAATAAAATGAATATATTACTATGCAACATGAAAAAGACATTTTTTAGAAGATGAAGTTGTTCGTTAAAGAGTATTTTACTTCTATGGGGTATTAACTGCTAAAACCTAACATATTTCAATCACCACGTTACCTTTTACAGTTTTGAAAATGCTAAATTCAGTGAAAACAATGAATGAAAATGTTTTACGAGTTTCACTTTTGATTTAGATGCACTGAGTCTCTCCTCGCTTTGCTATCCATGCGAAGTCACTCCCCCTTTAGTGCGCTATTACAACACAATCGGTGTGCTAAATAAACGATAGCTTATGACATCAGGTTTGTCAAGTTGCTGTGTACACTTCCATACCAGGCTTTTGTGTGTTTATGGAGAATTGTCATGTGGGAGCATGGGTGATGTAGACATGTGGGGGGAACATTGAACAGAAAGGAGGGTTTGAGTAGGGGCTGGGAAAGACAGATTACTTAAATCTGCATGGATAACTCCTAAAACCTCTTCAGGCATGTTTTGATGAGCGTTATGACATAGGAAAAAGCTCAAAAAGCTCATTTTGCATAATACCTCCTCTTTAACAATACTGTATATAGAACATTTGGTATGAAAATTCTGCTTTTTGTTATTAAGGCACGTAACAGCCGGTAATGTAATAATGGCCCATAATGTAATAACTGCCTACAACGTAATAATTTTTCGGCAATAAAGCCAAGGATGTAATAACTTGCCAGTAATATAGGAAAATGTCTGAAACAATAATGTAATAACCTGATGCCAATAATGTAGTAGCATATTACATTATTGTTTAGTTATTACATTATTGGCTGGTTTAAAAACTGCTGCCAATAATGTAAGAAATAACTGTAAATTAATGTTAAACTCTCCCTGATATATCACCGGACATTAAGGTATCCTGATCATTTCAAATACTTTTATCACTGACAACAGTAATCCAGCCTGAATATTCACTTTCCCATACAAGTTGCAGCCCTCAACTACATTGTAGTGATACTTTTAATTTAATAAAAAGTTTCTTTTTTTTTTTTTTATTTATTTATTTTTTATTAGGCGGCACGGTGGCTGAGTGGCAACACTCAGGCCTCACAGCAAGAAGGTTGCGGGTTCGATCCCCGGGTCGCCCGGGCCTTTCTGTGTGGAGTTTGCATGTTCCTCCCCGTGTCTGGATGGGTTTCCTCCGGGTACTCCGGTTTCCCCCATCAACCTAAAACATGCCCGCACCCCTATGAACTAACATCAAGGACCATGTTGTCCACCCTCCTGTGGGCTCACCACCTGCAGAGGGGTTCATAGGAGGGGTCAGGTGCTATGAGTATTGGGCAGCAAGCTGCCCCCGCGACCCAGCTGGATTAAGCGGGAGAAGATGGATGGATGGATGGATTTTTTATTATTATTAAACCAGCCAATAATGTAATAACTTACTACATTATTAGTAACAGGTTATTACATTATTGTTTCAGACATTTTCTTACATTACTGGCAAATTATTACATTATTGGCCTTATCACATAAAAAAGATTACGTTATAGGCAGTCACATTATTGGCCATTATTACCGTAAATTCCGGACTACAGCGCGCACCCTATTAAGAGCCGCATGCTCAGATTTATGAAGAAAAATCTATTTTGTAATTATATGAGCCGCACCATATTATAAACCGCTGGCCAAAGACTAGGCGGGGGGTTCGCTTCTGCGTCCCCGCCGCCTGGAGCGCCTCCGGGATGGGCATGGACGCGTCCCCGCTGAACTCTGGGGACGGACTCGCTCACTGGTGACACTTGGGACACACACGCGCCACAGGCACTTACACACCTTCACACACTTGGGACACACACACGCGACATGCACATACACACCTTGGCGCTCTGGGAATAAACCACGGTAGCGATCGCTTTAGCCTTCAGTCTGATTTGTACAGTGGAAACACCGCGGCCGCGTGCTCTTTGCGTGTTAACCCAGTCCTCCAGAAAGTTTTTAAGCTCAGGCCATCTGCTATGGTTACGTCTGAAAGCTTTGGTTGTCTTTTTACACTGGCTCAGTTCTTCTTGCTGGAGCCTCCACCTTCGCACTATCTACTCGTTTATGCCAATTTTACGGGCAGCAGCTCGAGTTCCTTCTTTAACTGCCAGAGTGATCGCTTTTAGTTTAAAAGCTGCATCATATGCTTTTTGTCTGGTATTCTCCATGTTGATGAGGTTTAGCAGAAAGACTGAAATAAGGAAGTTGTGATTAATCATACAATTTCATTGGACCTCAGTGAACTACTTATTCATTTTATTGGTCCATGTTTTTCCCGCGATGAAAAAAAAAATAAAAAAGCCGCTTCATATTACACGCCGCAGTGTTGAAAGTGTAGAAAAAAAGTAGCGGCTTGTGATCCGGAATTTACGGTACATTATCGGCTGCTACAAGGCATAATGGCATTTAAGATCAGCTATATTTTCTCCACCAATAAACAGCACTTTAAAATGTGTTACGCCGACAGACCTGATCACATCTTTATCTCATATGCAGCCCTACCTGGAAATAAATCTCCAAAAAAAGCTCTTTGATGCTTTTTGTCATCTTCTCAGTAGGGAAGGAAGGTTTACGAGGAATTTAGTCAAGTTGCGCATAGAAATTCATGCACAAATATGGCTGTTTGCCGATACAATACATACCTGAATACATAGATACGATACATATCTCGATACACTGAGCTCTAGATTTGATACGATATATTTCAAATTGATTCGATACGGTTCAATAAAAAATAAAGGCTAAATCACGGCTGTGGTACTAAAAGTTTTTGTTAATCTACTTCTTGTTAATTTGAAACACACCCATATTACTCATCAAAACAATGAACATGAGAAATGTGCTGCATAAACAAGTTTCCTTCCTCTAAACAAGCCACAAAAATTGAGTGCTGTAACAAAATAAGTTAGTAAAATATACCAAAAAATAATCTTCACGAATATCGATACAGCAGCCCACGATATCAATACTGTATCAACACATTAAAAGATACGATATTTTGATCTTTTTGGACACCAATTTAAATAGACAAGTGCTACAAAACAGTGCATTCATATTTAAAGCAGATTAATCCCATGATTCACTCTCAAATCTTCAGCTGTGTCACTCTACGCCTTCTAATCGGTTTGTCTAATCATTTTAGGTTAAAGGGCCCATATTACAATATTTTCTGCTCTATGTTGATTCTTCATCACAAACAGACCTGGAGTTTTGTTTTCTTTCATTCACACATGTTTAAATCAACACACAAACCCTGTATATTTAGGCTGAGTTCCAATCTCTACTGAACAAAAGGTAAAAGGCAGCAGTTAAGTTGAAAACTATCACTTAGTAATATGAGAGCTTTAAACTCTTATTTAAATAGGTTGCCTAACACAACATTAAGTGATTACCGGTAATCAAATAAACCACTAAAGGTCAACTCCCTACTGATTAATTACATTATTTATTATTCAACCATAAAGTTTCCCTGTTGGATAATGTTAAAACAGTTTGACCTTCCAGTTTAACACGGAAAATAGAGACTAGCCGTGCGTAATGTTTGGGAATGAGCTGCCAGTTCCCACTATTCACCCATTAAACACTGTTGTAGAAGAAGAAGAACAGGGACAGTGGCAGAGCAGGAGCCAACACTAGCAGAACATTCATCAAACCTGCTCACTGTGCGCAGCCATCTCTGGGTATAACCTTAAGATAAAAGTTTTTTATCGTAGCTCCAATCTGGCAAAACAATTCTACTGTTTATAAAGTAAACACTGTGCTATTAAAGGTCTTCTATTAGGCAAGATTGACTCTTCTGAGCTTTAAAAATCTCTCTAATGTTGTTACCTAATTAAAACAAGCCTGCAATTGTAAAAATTACGACTGCATAAGGTTAATAACGGCAAACCGTGATCTAGTTTTGTCTCTTATGTTTTTAAAAAAGGTACAACACCTCTTAATTGATCAACTAGTTATAAGAAGAAGTTTTTGTAGTTCCTGTTAAGCCAGTTCTTTCTGGTCTCTGGTGTTAAAACAAAGCTCAGATTAAAGTCTAACTTGAGTAACAAAGCCACAAACAGAGCAGGGCCTACAGGGAATGTTGATGACATTGGCTGCAAAGTATCAGTACATTTGGGTGAAACAGTTCGGAAATCAGCTAAAAGTCCCCTTGGCTGAAGGTCCCCAAGCTGGAAAGTCTCCCTGAATTGTACCTTTTATGAAACTAAGTTAGTTAATCTATATACATATAAAAAAATAAAAAAAAACACATTTTGTCATTATATATATTACACATGCAAGTTCTATATATCTCAGCACAGTACAGCAGATGAGTGGTGGCCCGGTGGTTCTCAGCCCATGGGTCGCAAACCAAAACTGTGGATCCACATGTTTAAAACGAGAGATGGACCACATAACATGAAATGGTTGGATTTTACATCTGGTGAAACTGAACAAAACTGTACTTGAAATACGGGCAGAAGTTCCACTCACCTGTGGCACTCTGAGAACCGTTGTGTCTCCCATCGTCTGCTTCAGCGCCACCAGCACTCCTCCCAGAAACGCCGCTGCTCCGTGGACCCTCACCGCAAACAGGAAGTCCAGATCAAAGGTCACCACGTACGTAAGAAGGTAGGACAACCCCGCGAGCAGACCGGCCGCGACGTTCACCACCGCGAAGAAAATCAGCAACTCCAGAGCGCCCCACAGTGGTTCCAAGAGGCGTCCGCAAGTCATCACTGTCCCCACGTTAGCAACCACGCCCCAAATGTGCTGCTCCACCACGCCATGTGTTACTAAAGTCCAAACCCAGAAATTTGGAGGGAAAAGATATCCAGGCGTGATTCCTAATGCGTAAGAAGTATCCACTGCAAATGATAGGAGATAGAGCAGAACTACCACAGCGCTGATGGACTTCACAACAACGCTAGTGCTGGCTAACGCTGCCAGGAAGTGCTGTCTGGCCACAGGGAGGTAACGATTCATGGTGGACATTTGTAGAGAAGGGGATACAGTGAATACTGGGACTGCAGGGTGCTGGTAGATTAGCAACAGTGGAGTGCAGAGGCAGCCAGGAGTCCAGGTAGCGTCACATATTCAAAAGGAGTTTGAAGGAGAGCTGTAAGAGAAAAAAAAACAGACTTGGTTAAACAATACTGCAAAACGTAAGGTCAGCAACAACATCCTACAGTAATAGGCCAATCCCGATGATTACTGATTACACAATAATTAAATCGTTCAATATATGAAACAGATCTGAGATTTTATATTTAATGTTTTATTTTTGTTCTGTTTTCAGGTTGAGCCATGCTGTTCACTTCAGTTCACTTTGCTTCTGACATTGATGATGGTCTACCAGCAGCCGCCTTCTTTAAAGTTTTAGTACCAAGTCCAAATTTGTTTGCCAGTTTGTGAAGTTTCTCCAAATTTTGCATTGAAGGCTGCACAGTCTTGGGTGACTGTGTGCGAGCAGATTCCAAAACGCAATATGACTTCTCTTTGGGAGTGAATGGCTCAACCTGAAAACGGAACAAAAATAAAACATTAAATATAAAATCTTGATCTGTTTCTTCTGTGAACATTTGAGGTCATTTCAACAAAATTATGAGCCTGCGAAATGATGTCAAATTTTTTGGGACACCCTGTATTTTGGGGCTCTTACTCTTTGTGAAAGTGGGGAGAGTATTTTTGTTTTAATACAATGACATTTGAGCTGTATAAGGTTGAATGAGTCACTTCTTTGGCTAATTGTTTACAGGGATTATCTTCTTGCACTATTGTTATTGTATCAGTGGCATGACGTAGTAATATCTCATGCTTCCAAAAGCTTCTGCTTCAAAATGTGTTACTGTGACCTGCCTAGGTAGAAAAAAAGCTGCTTTCCCACTGCCTGTCAAAATAACTTTACCAATTTGGAGCAGAAATGCACTTGAAAACTATGACCAGAATAATAGAACAACTAAAGAATCTAAATTGGACCATACCCAAAAAACCTCTTTTAAAGACATTTTAACCCACAGCAAATACTATTCTTGAATTGAAAGTTCAAACTAGTGTTATACCACAACTGAGAGTGAGGTCCAAAGTTTGACCTCTGACCTCAACGCGACACCCTGTTGATTAATGTGTTACCTTTAAACAGCCAATTGCAATCGAAAATATCTACCATTCAATGCATGATTACACCATTGTCAAGAATTCTGCTTTTTGCAACCAATACCATAACCACAATAAAAGAGTCACAATGAAAAGGTTTAGTTCTGACCAACTTGCAGTTATGAGTCACTCAAACAAAAATATACTGCCATTCAATGTCCAAAAAACTGTTCAGTACACAAGAAGTACACTATGAATTAAGGGGAAGGGGTAAATTAAACCACAAACGGTGAGAATCATGAAAAAAAAGCGTTTTACTCAAGTTTTATTGTAGAGTAGTTTATGTGTATTAGCTAGTAGTTTTATCCATTTTTGTGCACACTTTGGTGGAGCAGCTTCTCATCTCGTTATACTGTGTACAATGACAATAAAGGCTTTCTATTCTATTCTACTCTATTCTAGCATGTCATTTATTTTGCTATATGTAAATATTTGTAAAGTTTTGTGATCAGTGTACATAAGCAACCACATCATTTTTAAAACTATGTAGTGAATAGGGGTGGGTTAGTATAAGTTTCCACTCCTTTTCCAGAAATGTGCTTTTCTGTTGTTTACAATGATTCTGTAATATGTGATTCTTTTTCTCTCTTGGCACAATCTCGACGTCGTGGATATTGCGAAATAACTACAGCAAGAAGATATTTGTTTGTTTAGTTACTAGTAGTAGTCGGATAATCACATATAATTATTAATGATGACAACATACTGCCTTCAGGACTGGAAATTCAAGCTACACGCCTCGTCTCATCAGTAAGCCAAGGCAAATAAACTTTACAGATAAGCTTTGGTAAGGAGTGGGTAATCTCATAACTACCTTTTGCCGTAACTTTGCGGCCTGCGACCTTCAGACATCGGCAGAAAAGGTTCACAAGTCCCCACAAGCTGAAAGTGGGAAAGCCGAGAGCAATTTCCAGTATGCAAATCCTCCCACAAACTGCCAACTTCTGTACGAGCCTAGAGTTAGCTTGTCAACACGTTAGCATTGGCGGTACAGGCTAATTTTATGGTTTGTCACAAAGGCGAAGCTGTGTTGGGGGGAAGGGTTTAGTTATTTTGGTGATAATGGTATAACCTTATTGATTATCCAAGTCCAGAAGCTCCATTCCCGGTGTCAGCGTAGTCTCGGCCCAGCCTTTTCCAGAAGCGAACCCGAGGATCTCTCTTGGCTCGCAACAGGCCTCCAAAACAAAGCGGAAAATGAGTCAATACGCCGTTAAATCGCATGTACGTCTGACAGAATCAACAGTGACTTAAATAATGTCTTTTAAATGACAGTTTGAGAGGATATATTGTACAATCGGGCACAGAAATAGGTGTAATCGCGGCGGACGCTCCTGCTACAGAGACAGCGGTGAGAGGTACGGCGCTGCGCCGTCTGCCAACGTCAACTCGAACGACATCAGCGTCACGTAGGGTCGACGCAGCAGCAGTGCATTCTGGGAAACTGAGTATTCTTTTTTATACGCCCGTTGTAATAAGACGGGACGTATTATGGTATGGCGCTGTCCGTCCGTCCGTCCGTCCGTCTATCCGTCTGTGGACACTTCAAAGCTTTGTAGTGTCTTTAAGTTCTGTTGCTGCAATCTGATTGGTGGAATTCCGATTCTAGAATGTGATGATGTCATACTCATACTCCTACTGCAAGAGCCAGATTTCCCTATTGATTATCCATCCGTCTGTCTGTCCGTCTGTCCGTCTGTCTGTGGACAATTTCTTGTCCGCGCTCTAACTCGACAACCGTCTCACCTAGGAATGTCAAACTTCCAAACTGCACCAACAATTCATCTTTAACTAGGTTTGACAAATTCTAACTTAATTCTATATACAATAATTCAAAGTACGGGCGTATTTTGCCCCGCTGGAGGAGCTCTTGTTTTAGTTAAATTGCAGCTAAATATACACAAAAAGAGAGAAAATAATAAGAATCTCATTGGAGTAAATTAAAGTCATACAAAAAGGACACAAGAAAATCAGCCTTTATTATTATTATTATTTTTTGATTGATTCGTTTTTATTTCGAGTTGGTGCCCAGAGAGAAACAATAAGCATACAAATATTACATACACATTTGTAAACAACGGAAAAAGACGTTTCTCGAAAAGGAATGGGAAGAAGAAAAAACTTGTATTAACCCACCCCGTTCATGACATTATTTAAAAAAAAAAAACTTTTTCATGTACATTGATCAAGGAACTTTACAAATATGTACATATAGCAAAGTAAATTACATACCATGGTCGTACAAACTAATGATAATGTTAACGAAGGCACAAAAGTTTACCGTTTATGATCGTACAAAATAGGATTTAAGTTAATTAACAGAAAGCTTCAGGTCATCCGGCCAGTGTGTTATAACTGCTGTGGTCTTGAAAATGGACATTTGTGAATAAAATGTTTACCTAAAAGCAGTAAATTATTGATAGCATACTCCATCTTATTATCATTGATTATACCATGGTCACTGAGAATAAATAACTGGTCAGATATACTGAGCATACTACTGCAGAGTGAAATCAATTAACATATTTGTTATACTTTCTTATTTTCTTGCGTTAAAAACACCTACAAAATAAGAACAACTTTATTTCTTCATTAATTATTTTATTCATTCATTGTACTCAGTAGTTTCTAGAAAAAAACTGAACTACTGGCAAAGAAAATGCAAAGTGAAAGCAAATCTAAAAGTGTCACAGTCCTGTTTGAAGGCCTGTGTACTTGTATGAGCCTTGTATCATCAAAAGTGACGACAACAAAGATAGTATAGTTTATTCACAATAGGTTTAGTTTGCACATATCAATGTAATTACTGCACCAGACTGTCCACCTTATTCTGCCTCATCCACTTTTGTCTCTAAATGCTCCTAAATCATGCTTTTTTGTGGCGGTACTTCCGGTTAAACTGGGATCCTATTCATGTCAATAGAGAATTTGAGAAACATTTTGCATCTTGAAAATGACATAAAATCAGTTTCTTTGTGTAAAATGTTCAATTTTTATGTGCACGAACATGTCACGCTGCACCAGTTCTTTGGGGGGGGGGGGCTTTAAAATGTTTTTATCATCTGTATTGAACTTATTTGCTATAAAGATCGGCAGCCTCACAAAATAATCCAAACCAAATGATGATGGCGGAGCCCACAGCAACTTCTGGAAAAGGTGAATAGATGGACAGAGGAGCTCAGGCTCCTACAGCTCCGCTCAAACAGTGAGAAATACAGGACTACATACTCCATACAGATGTACAACTCACCTTTATGTACCAGACAATACTCCCTACAACTCCTTACAACTGTACAACAACTCGCCCTTATGTCACAGATAACTTCTGCAAAAACATTTATATAATATATAATTATGCTGTATTTGACACCTGTCTCTTGCTATCTTTTTTGCTACTTATTTAAAATGTATTATTACCATTTATATTTTTTTACTCTTTGTTATTATATTATATTGTGATGAATGAGCTACTGTGTCCAAATAATTTCCCTTGTGAATCAATAAAGTTTGTCTAAGTCTAAGTCGGTCTATGCACACATATCTAACAAATGAATTGGCCAATGGACATTAAACATCAAAACATCAAAACTCATCCGTCTTCTTTTTGGGTGGAGACGTCCATATCACCTTGATGTGGAGCTCTGTTTCACTGGTGATGTTTTTAATCTGATTAAAATACAAACAGGTTATCACCACAGATTTAAACAAATATATAGGCAAGTACAGCAAAAACGGAGCGCTACCTTTTCTGTCATCATGTTGTAGATCACTGGATCAGATAAGTCCACAGCAGAGCTGAAAGACATCTTCACAAATACATTCTTCAATGGAAGCACATCTAGACAAATAATATAGGCCAGGAAATGTAAAATAAATGTAAAATAATAAAATAATAAAAGTAAAGTTGAAAATAGTGACCATATTGCACTATTTTCTGATGTTTTCCGACATTATAATGTTTCCTCATCGAAAACATACCTGCAGTTGTGTTTTGATTCATTCACACTTTCCAACATCCCCCAAGCTCAAAACGCTCTGTTCCACCTTGTGATGTCATAAAGCAGTAGTTTTCAAGTTAACAGCGACATTTTACCTTTAGTTCAGTAGAGATGAACAGTTCCAGGTCTGAAATCATCCAAAAGATTCTAGTGAAAGTGTGAGGAGTTTAAAAACTCAGCGGAGCACTTCCTGTATTACCACATGACATCACAAAGTGGAACAGAGTGTTTTCTGTTTGAGAGAAGAACTCATCTTAAATATGCAGGATTTGTGTGTTAAACATGCATGAATGAAACAAAACACAAGCCTGGGCATGTTTTTGATGAAGAAGCATCATAACATCAGAATAATATGTGCTCTTTATATATAAAATATAAACTTTCGATCACATCACATTTTCACAAAGCTTTTCTCTTACTTACAGTGCAATGAACATTTGATATACAAACAAACAAACATCACCATTCACAGTGACATGTACCTTTGTAGCAGAAGAAGGGCAGTGTCTGGTCACAGTTCACACTTTTCCAGAGCTGATTCTGATTTTGCACGGTGCAGATGGGGCCGTTCACCTGCAGAGGGCGCCACTTCATCCAGTCTGTGAACCGAATCTCAGGCCAGCTGCCGTCTGACCATCTCCAGCCCGTTTTGGTGTCCCAGCCGATCCAGGAGTTTGTATTGCTCAATTCAGTGATTTGTGTAATCATAGATGCCACCAGATTGTTCTCTATTTCATTTTCAATCAAGGCCAGGTCTTTGTAGTTTTCTCTGCAGTACGCCCGAGCATCATCCCAGGTAGACGGGATAAGAACGGGAGCAAATTTTTTAACTCCTAAATCTGAAAAAAATAAAAATAAAAATAGAGAGAGAGAGAGGTATTAGCACAGAGCTCAAGAATTACTGAGATTAGAACAATAAAAGTTATCATCATAATACGCTACTTTCTGATCTGTTATAAAGTAGGAGCTGTGTGTTGTAACATGGCTTAAAGCTCACAAGAGTCAGCTTTGCATAATGTAGAACTTTTAAATACAGACATGCTGGTAAACCAAATGTATATAACATTTACAACAAAACTTACCGCTGTAACAAAAAAACATGTGAAGGGAATTACAATCATAGTAAAACCAATTTCTGTTGGCGTAGATTCCGGTACAGTGATCTGGGTCTGGAGGAGGACCAAAATCCCAGTTGTTGTAGGTTACAACTGTGTTGCTGAGTCCAATCCAGGCATCTCCAGAGTACCAGGTCGGATAGATCATAAGGTTCATCTCCTCAGTGTTGGAGACTGTGGCCAGGTCGAAGTGGTGCTTTCTGCAGAACTGCTGAGCGTCTGTCCAGCTCAGATTCAAATTGACAAAATAAAACTGACGAACTAAGGTCTGTTCATAAGTGACTCCAAATAACCCTGTGGACACAATTACAGAGAGAGATTTTCCTCATTAAAGAGCCCATATTACACTGTTTTCTGATCTGTTATAATCCCTGTATCCCACGCCTTCATTGTCGTCTTGTCATTATGTGTACTGTGTTTTGTTATGTGCTTTCTCTGTTTTCTTTTTTCTCTGTATAATGGTTTCAGTCAGTTATCGTCCCAGATCAGATCAGATAGTTGAAAAAAAAGGTAGTTATGTCACAGGTAA
Organism: Odontamblyopus lacepedii; assembly: GCA_034769755.1. NCBI lineage: Eukaryota > Metazoa > Chordata > Actinopteri > Gobiiformes > Gobiidae > Odontamblyopus > Odontamblyopus lacepedii. The sequence continues at coordinate 13,369,710 of CM068345.1, read as the reverse complement.
TCTCAAGACAGTTTCCAGATTCAGTTTATAGTAAAAAAAAAAAAAAAAAAGATAGTTAAATCACTGTAAAGTGCTTTGTGTTGCATTTTCATATGAAAAACGCTCTGTAAATACACTTTGATTGATAATGTTGTTTCCTCATCCAAAATCCACACTGAAAAAAATAACTTGTAAGATTTAGTAGAAAACATCCTTGTAACAATTTTCACAAGCACTTTTTAGACAAATGTTACTTCAAGTACAGTTTACTTGTCAGTATTAAGTAAAATCTACTTACCACCACAATTAATGAATTGACTATCACACAGTTTTGAGTAATCCTGTGTTATTGATCTGTCTACATCTCCAAAGCTCAAAATGCTCTGTTACACCTTGTGATGTCATGAAGAGGCAGTTTTCAAGTTAACAGCTTCTTTTACCTTTTGTTCAGCAGAGATGGGCAATTCTAGGGCTGAAATTATTCAAGTGATTCTAGTGAAGGTGTGTGGAGTTTAAAAACACAGTGGAGCACTTCTATGGGATCAATACAGGGTCATAAAAACGCACAGTTGTAATAAAGTTTTGCCTGTACCTGTAGAAATATTTTTGTACATGTGTGGGTGAAAAATGTGTACCCGTAGAAATATTGCGAGCATGTGCAAATATATGTTGTACCTGTAGAAACATTTTGTATGTGTGGAGGGAATATTGTAACTGTAGAAATATTTGGTGCATGTGAGAAAAACAAAAGCGTATGTGTACAAATATTTTGTACACGTCCCTGCTCACGACACCACAATGAGAGACCTGTCCCTGACCCGAAGGCGCAGGGACGCGACCCTCTCGCTCACTGGGGTGAACTCCAACACGCAGCGGCTGAGCTGTGGGGCGACACCAGCTCGCCGCCACTCCCCGCGGCCAACGCCAGAGAAATGGAGAGTCCAACCCCTCTCAAGGAGTTGGGTTCCAGAGCCCAAGCTGTGCGTGGAGGTGAGGCCAACTATATCTAGCCGGTAACGCTCGACCTCCCGCACAAGCTCAGGCTCCTTCCCCCCCAGCGAGGTGACATTCCATGTCCCCAGAGCTAGTCTCCATGTCCAGAGATCTGGTCGCCGAGGCCCCCACCTTCGACTGCCACCCAGATCTCTCTGCACCCGGCCCCTATGGCTCCTCCCGCGGATGGTGGGTCCAGGGGAGGGCGGTCCCACGTCGCTCCTTCGGGCTGGGCCTGGCCGGGCCCCGTGGGGAAAGGCCCGGCCACCAGGCGCTATTAATGGTAATCTTCATAGGGGCTTCTGAACCGCTCTTCGTCTGACCCGTTCCCCCGGACCTGTTTGCCTTGGGTGACCCTACCAGGGGTATAAAGCCCCCAACAACATAGCTCCTGGGATCATTCGGGTACTCAAACCCCTCCACCACGTTAAGGTGGCGGTTCGAGGAGGGGATGTTAAATAACCCAACCTAAATATGCAAGTTTTAAGTATTAAATATGTGTGAATGAAAGAAAATAAAACTCTATATTTTGAATATAAATGCACAGAAAAAAAAATACTTCTGGGGGTAGTAAATATATTAAATCAACTGTGGTAATTTTTACACTGAGATAACATAATTATTTAATTTTGTTCAATTTATTTGGGATTATCCTGTTTTATTTTAATCTTAAAAGTGCACCATGTAACTTTTTATTGTTTTTTTTATTGTTTTTATGGATATGTCACTGCTCTGCATGAAAAGTTCCACAGTATGACATTAAAGAGCTCTATCTCACATTTATTCAATTGCAGGTGATTTTATAACTCAAAAATACCTAGAAAAACAGGCATTCTGACTGTCACTTGGTCTGGTTTGGTCTCCATGAAGATAGAAAGGTTTAATGCTATACTGTGAAACATTCTAGACAAAGCAATAACATATCCAAAGAGAAAAGCATTTGATGGACCATCCACCAGAAAAGCTACACAATGCCCCTTTAATGATGCTCTAAAACATATGTAACATGAATATGAAGTCTTACCGCAGAGCAGGGAACTCAGAAGCACTTTGAGGTTCATTTTTGTTTTCCAAAAGAATGTAATTATATACTAAAGATTTTCCAAGTCTTGAATTAAATGACAAATGTGAGCTGGGTTTAGACCGTTGTGAGACTGGTTAGTTTTACCCTACTGATGATGTGTTGTTGCAAATGTGATTTCAAAGAGTACACACTGGCCTACTTAAGCAAATCCCAAGACTGGGTGGGATCTGATTGCTGATACCCCACAAACAAATGAGTAAAACCAATCTAAAGAAGTCAGCTGCAAGACGAGAACAACAGCAGGAACATAATTTGACTTGAATCTACGTACATGAAAATAGTTAGATCCTGCCACACACTTTCACTAACAAATGCATCCTCTCCCTTCTTGACATTTTGTGAAAGCTTTTGTAAAGACGTTTGTGGTCAAATTGTAAATACACGCAGTTTAGTATTATGTGGTACAAGAAACCACCATTTTTGTGCTGAAGAATTATCATGTACAATATTCACGTGAGTCAGCTCATGGAAAGTTTCAGCCTTGGCTGCCTGGCCGCGGAGGGGGAGGTGGAGACAGCTGCCGCTGTATCGCATCCCCTCCCGCGGTATCGGACAGACACAAGGTCAGTCTCACGAAGTTTATCTATTGTTTTTGCTTATGTGCAGAAACTGTATTACACTGTTTAAATGGGTACGCCCCACCCTGCGTGGTAGGGAGCCGCTTATGCTGAACTTAATAAAATGAACGGAGAGACAACTGGTGGATTTGGAAGAGGCTGAGGGTATGCTCCGAAGTTGGGCACCCAGTGGGACGAGCTGTCAAAAGCACCACTTGTCTCCCCGTGCACGTAAAAACTTAAGTTGAGTTGTGTCTTTGATTCCTGGTGTTAATGCTCAGTCAGTAGCAGGTTGTATTCTCCGCAGGACTGAGACGTAGTCATCTCAGTTTAACACTGTCATTCTCACAACACTGTTTTGTGTGTGTAATTTCCTGACACATTTCCTTCAGGAGATTTTGAAACAAACTAGATACAAAGCTTGGGTAACATTTTGAAGTACTTTGATACTTCTTATTAAGAATGATTCAGACTTAGTAACTACTTAATTACAAAGTTAACTTTAGGATATTGTGTTGTCACAAAGATAAATAACTCTTAATACACTCTCACACTTACGATCATTATATTTAAAGGAGAACTCCGGCACGTTTGAAGCTAAAGTCCATTGTTAGAGGTGATCAAATACTGTCAGAAGCCAAAAAACAGCACAGATCAGTGTTGCCTCGGTGGAGATCTCGCTGTGGTAGTGAGTCTGTCAAGGCAACAAACTAGTGTAGTGATGGGGCAATCTCTTAGCTTCCACGTAAAACGCCAATTTGCACAGAAGAGGCTTAATACCACTTTCTAACCCATCTTACAACAGCCACAGTCTAACAAACAAAACTGGCTCACTCATTAGTGTCTGGAAATGTTATAAAACTTCATAAGCAGCCTTAGCATTACCTTTGTTGATTTCCCACTGTGCAAAGCCCAAAAGACTTGATTGACGACTCCAGCGGCGGCGAGCGGCTCGAGACGCCAGAAGCAACAAGAATCGACTATTGATGGAGAAGAACAATAGAAACTGAAAGTTGTTGAAAGAAAATGATTCAGGAATGTTTTGTTTTTTTAGCATTTTCAAAAAATATAATACACTTGTAAATACAGTAAATGGGATTCAAAACGACCTCGGCAATCGAGTCTTTTGGGCTTTCGCAATGCGCAGTGGGAAATCAACAAGTTATTGCTAAGGCTGCTTATAAAGTTGTTTTATAACGATTCCAGACACTCATGAGTGAGCCAGACAGAGCGTTAGTTTATTAGACTCGTGGCTGTTGTAAGATGGGTTAGAAAGTGGTGTTAAGCATCTTCTGTGCAAATTGGCGTTTTACGTGGAAGCTAAAAACTTGCCCCCATCACTACACTAGTTTGTTGCCTTGACAGACTCAGTGCCACAGCGAGATCTCTGCCGAGGCAACACTGATCTGTGCTGTTTTTTGGCTTCTGACAGTATTCAACCACCTCTAGCAATGGACTTTAACTTTAAACGTTCCGGAGTTCCCCTTTATTTTGCTAAAATTGTATAATTCTTTTCCCAATTCCCATTTTCTGGTAATTATGTGGCAAATCAAAATATAAGATTTTGTTGAAATAATGTTTTAAGTATCAGAAAAATGTGTCTAACTTTTTGTCCGAATTCTCCCAAGTGCAAAGTATTCGATTCAGAACTCTATAAGAAACTGTGGTGGAAGAAGTACTCAATTTTGCTGCTGGAGTAGAAGTACAGATACTAGAGCAGAAAAATACTCAAGCTAAAAGTCAAGTATCACATGAAAAAACCTACTCAAGTAAAAGTATTAAAGTACCTGTAAAATGTACTCCATCCATCCATTTTCTTCCAATTATCCTGGGCCGGGTCGTGGAGGCAAGATCCTAAGCAGAGACTCCCAGACTTCCTTCACCCCAGACACTTCCTCCAGCTTCCTGGCCAGCTGAGAGACATAGTCCCTCCAGCGTGTCCTGGGTCTTCCTCGGGGTCTTCTTCCGGTGTGACATGCCCCGAACACCTCCTGAGGAGACATCAGAACAGATGCCCGAAACACGTCAGCTGCTCCTCTCTGAGAACCAGGGCAATAGGTTAGGGTGAAGTTGAACCTTCCCAGAAACAGTGCCCATCTAGCCTGTCGGGAGTTGAGTCTCTTGGCAGATCGGAGATATGACAAGTTTTTGTGATCAGTCCAAACAATGAAGGGATGGTCAGCACCCTCCAGCCAGTGTCTCCACTCCTGCAAAGCCAAAACCACAGCCAAAAGTTCTCAATTTCCAGTGTCATTGTTTACCTATGCAGGAGACAGACGGCGAGTGAAGAAGGCACAAAGGTGTAGCTTTTTATCTATTTAAGAACGCTGAGACAGGATTGCTCACACTCCAGAGTCTGAGGCATCAACCTCTACAATGAACTGCCTGGAAGGATCAGGGTGAGTGAGAACAGGTGCAGAGATAAACAGAGTTTTAAGAGTTTTAAAGGCATCTTCCACCTCACTCGACCATTTTAAAGGGGTTCGGATAGAAGTGAGCCAAGTCAGTGGGGCTGCCTTTCTGCTGTAATCCTTAATAAATCTCCCGTAAAAATGAACAAATCCTAGAAAATGAAGTTGTTTCCTGGATTCTGATTTTGGCGACTCAGCAACAGCTCTCACTTTTTCAGGATCTGCCTCAATCTGCCCCAGGAAGTTATCAGATGCTGCATGAAAGTAACATTTCTCCACTTTCACAAAGAGCTTGTTCTCTAGGAGGCGTTGCAGAACACGCCTGACGTGTTGGACATGTTCCTTAGAATTCCTGGAAAATATCAGAATGTCATCCAAGTCCAAGTGGGGTATTGAACGAGGTCTTCCACTCATCACCATGCCGTATGCGAACAAGGTGATAGGCGTTCCTTAAGTCCAATTTATTAAAAATGGTGGCTTGATGAAGGGGTTCAAAAGCAGAAACAATGAGTGGAAGAGGGTACTTATTTTTTAACAGTTATGTCATTTAACCCTCTATAGTCTATACAGGGCCTCAAGGTCTTGTCCTTTTTTCCCTCAAAAAAAAATCCTGCGCCTACAGGTGACGATGATGGACGTATCAACCCTGCAGCTAATGGATCCCTTATATAGGCCTCCATAGCCTCCCTCTCAGGACCGGAAAGCTTATATAAGTGACTAGAGGGCAAGGGGGCACCAGGGAGCAGGTCAATAGCACAATCGTAGGGACAGGGTGGGGGTAGAGAAAGTGCCCTCTGTTTATTGAACACTTCCCCCAGATCATGGTATTCAGGGGGTACAGCAGACAGATTGGGAGGACTAGGAGAAGGGGGGGGGGGGGGGGGGGACGGTTGGGGGTTATGGCAGATTGGAGACAATTAAAGTGTCAGAAAGTGCTCCAGCTTGGAATGAAGTTCTTAGCCTCAATATGAGGATTGTGTAATTTTAACCAGGGAAGTCCTAAAACTATAGGGGCATGAGGGGGGTTCTAAGGGATCCAAAGGGATATTGGTTTGCGAAACCAAGTCTGAGTCAATGAAATTGTCGTCCTCTCCTGAATCAACTAGTGCCAGAAGGGGCATGGACTCGCGTGACCAGAACAGAGTGGATTGGAGCTGCAGTCTTTGAGGAGTGGAAACCGGGAGAGAAGTTTGGCTCACCAGAACCTTGCCCTTTACTGGTGAGCCTTCTCTTTTGGTCGCTGCTAGCAGGTGTTGATGAAGTGGCCAGTCTGCCCGCAGTAAAAACAGCCCAGCCCGCTGGCAAAGATGATGTTTTGCAGGTGTTAATCCAGCCCGGCCCAGCTCCTCTCTCGTAGAGGGATCAGGGGAACTGGAATTCACAGGGAGATTGTTAGTTGAAGCAATGGGAGTAGGGGAAGTAATCCGAGGCAAGGCAAGTGTACGAGGTGGGTACTGCCGTGCTTTCTCTCTTTGTCTTTCTCCAAGTATGTTGTCAAAGCGGGTGGCCAGGGAAATTAGTTCCTCGAGACTGTTAGTCTCGTCACATGCAGCCAGTTCATCTTTAACTTTATCATTTAACCCCCTCATGAAAACACTTTGTAAAGTGGTATCGTCCCAACCACTCTCAACAGCAAGAATACGAAAGTCAATGGCATATTGAGCAACAGATGAGGAGCCCTGAGTGAGTGAGAGTAAACGACCAGCTGCTTCTTTGCCTTTAAGAGGGTGTCAGATATCGTCCTCATCTCTGCAGTAAAATTATCACATGATTGACACAAGGCAGGTCAGACCCAGACAGCTGTGGCCCATTGAGCAGCTCTACCAGTGAGTATGCTAAGTAAAAATGCAAGGCAAGACTTATCTGTGCAGTAGGTGTGGGGTTGCTGGTCAAACACCAGGCAGCACTGGAGAAGGAAATGACCACAGGATCCAAGATCACCAGAGTAGTGCTGTGGAGTTGGAATGTGTGGGTCACGAGCAGTGGGAGGCTGAAATGGAGGCTGGGCTGGGGGACAATTCATTTCAGTGGTAAGTTGAGTTACATTAACAGATAACTCACAGATTCTTTCACTCACTTGATTCAAAATTTGTTTGTGATGGCTCACTCTGACCCCCTGTGAGGCCAGAGCCTGAAGAACAGGGTTTTGGCCCTGGTCCGATGGGTCCATTTGGCCAGATTGTTCTGTTGTGGCTCAAAATTGGAAGGACTCAAAAAAACGGACAACAGACCAAATGAAAAAATGAAATTAATTTATTTTACAAAGTAGGATGCAGGCTGGACCGGGGCTGGAGCAGGACTGGAACAAGACGGTAACAGGACTGGAATAGGTAGGTACAAGACTGGAGGGAACGAGGATCACTGGAGGCAGAAAAACAGGTAAGTCCAAAATTCTCCAACAGGGAGGTCACAAAAACTAGAAGAGCCAAGAAGTTCACCGTGTGTAGGTTGACAACAATCTGGCAGAGTCTCACTGGTGAAGCAGGAACTAAGTAGTCCGGAGCTTGATTGCCAGCAGCAGACTCCGCCCACACACACAGACACACAGGAGAAGGAGGGGAGCACAGGTCATGACACCCGACAACATAGCTCCCGGGATCATTCGAGCACTCAAACCCCTCCACCACGTTTTAAGGTGGCGGTTCGAGGAGCGGTGTAAAATGTACTTAAAGAGTAAAATTAAAACTCGTATAAGAGGTCTAATAAGGCTTTTCCTAGTTGGTTTTATTTGTATATTTTTGTTTGCTCATATTATGAACTAGTCAAAAACAGGTCTCAAACAGTAATAAAAAAACATGTTTACTTTTCAATCCAGTTAAAAAATGTAGTGGAGTAGAAAGTACAGATACCTGCTTTCAAATGTAGTGAAGAAAAGTAAGGTAAAATACAGACACCTCCCACCACTGCTAAAAACTCAACTTTCTGTAATTTTGAGCAAATTTTTCAACTTTTTCTTCCTTTTCTTTCATTCTTTCAGTGTAAAACTATAATACAAGTGTTATTCCTCCAAATTCAGACAAAAATTAGAGCATCGTCAAATCCTGTTAGATGCACTTTGCTAATTTAAGCATAGGTTTCATAAAGTGTAACCCATTTCTATATTCTTTAAAAAGAAACACAGACAACACAAACGTCCCAAAGAATGACCCAGAGAAGAGATATTTTCAACAATTTCTCTTTACTTACAAACTTCAAAAAAGGGTCTAAAAGTAAAATTGGAGACATCATCCATTGACTCAATAAGATAAGACGACAAGTTTTTTTTTATTCTTTCCGTAGAGACAGCAGCAGCAGCAGCAGCTCTCCTCACATTTAGATTCGGACAAAACAAGGCTCGTAGATAAAAATAAATAAATTCAAGTATTGAGCTTTTCCCGCTAGCACAAGAGCGTTTGGTCGATATCCAAGGCCGTCGTAAAGGATGATGTACACACAGAGTTTTGATATGGAAAAGAAAGAGAGAAAAGTAGAGCGCACACAGGACAAAGCACATACGGTCACATTAGAAACGATCTCGAGTGGCATCGATTTCTGCTTTGTTGAAATATGACAGGGTTGTGTAGTTAAAGGTGCACTGCGGAGCTTTTCTGGTGGAGGGTCTGCTGCCTGCTCGTCTCCATGGAGATGTTACTGCTTTCTCTGGAATGTTCCATGGTATGACATTCAACATTCAACAAGCATTTATCCATTACGGGTGTTTGTTTTGCTCAAAAATACAATAATTGCTCCACAGATTTGAATTGTAATGTAGTGTAAAGCTGTAACCTGCTTGTTTCCCTCGTGATAAATATGTTTAAGCTTTACTATGGAACATTCTAGACAAAGCAATAACATCTCCTTGGAGACAAGCAAGTGGCGGACCATCCGGGGATATGTCTTCGCTTTGCCTGGAATTTTCTACAGCATTTTCTATGGCATTTAAGACTAAATAGTTATAAAATGCAAGATTAAATACAATCAATCAATTAAATTTAACTGTAGGATTTTAACTGTATGTTTTAGTCATACTTAATTTGTTTATGTTGCTGTAAGGCGACCTTGAGCGTCCAGAAAGGCACATAATAAATAAAATTAGGCCCGAGCGCCAGAGGCTGGCGAAGGGCCTATTAGTATCGAATAGCAATGCTCATAGGGGGCGGGAACTAAAATGACGTGACATGACTCGCCTGTAGTGACCAGGGACCCTTGCCATGATGTAGCAATGCACCAGAGGTTTCCGAAAATGTATAGTTTGTCAGTCAAAAAAAAGCGGAACATTGTTCTCGTATCAAAATATTCTTCTTCTTCTTCTTCTCTTCTTCTTCTCTTCTTCTTCTCCTAACGCACTCACCCATTTTTCACCCAGTGAACAATGACGAAAACTCAAGAAATTTGGCCACGTGTTAAAGACTCCGCTTCTCTAACTTTTGGCTATTTCCATTTTCAATAAATAAATAAAATGGCTCGTCAGCGCCCCCTAACGAGACAAAAATGCATTAGGGAATACAAATGACACCAAAAAAAATTTGCACGTAGAATCATGAAATTTAATGCAGAAGTCGATCATGACAAGACGAGTAAAAAATATTATTATGGCCATGCCCCCTGACACACCAGAAGGTGGCCATCTTGGATTAAAGTTTGCGAAGCTGAAACGCACTCCTCCGCGGGCGTCACCCGAACGGCCTCAAATCTGGTCCACATCTCGAGGGGCGGAACGTCAAAAAATATCCACATCCCAAATCCGTCTGACGGTCTCTGAGCAGTGAAGCCACAAATAATGAACACAAGTTTTGGATTTTTACAAATTGCTCCTATTTGCTCGAACAAACTCTGATTTCAATGAAATTTGACACAGTTCTTAATCTCTCTGCCCTAAAGCGACTGAATGTGAAAAAATTTAATTTGGTGCATTAGCGCCCCCTACAGATTGAAATAAATCATGACCCCGCAAACACGTTGAAAAACGTTCAAAAACTCACCAAACTTTGCCAAAAGTTCAGAAATGATGAGACATTCAAGAAAATATAGGTTTTATGCGTGGGGATCAAAAAATGGAGATAATACGCCACCTCGAATATTAGGCTCCGCCCACTCCTATGGGAGCCGTCCCAGCTCAACTTTGTCGTAGAGCCACGAAATTAGGTACACACATTCGTCACGTGAAGATAAACAAAAAATATTATTATGGCCACGTCCCCTGACAAAGCAGAAGGCAGCCATCTTGGATTGAAATCTTCAAAATGCAGAGTCTGCATTTTGGCTCATGTTGCATTTGAATGCACTCCTCTGAAGGCGCTTCACCCACAGGGCTGAAAATCACCGTACATCATCTAGATTTTCCATTTTTTTTGAAAACTGTCACGGTTTACGTGCGGCAAAGCCGCAAAGTTCAATCAAAATTTAGACAATATTCAATGTCAAGATTTACTCCCATTGGCACAGACTTAGTCTGATTGTGCTGAAATTTGAATCACTGATGCTGATCTCGGCCTGAATATAATACACTGTAAAGCATATGAAAAGTGTGGTTGGGGTTTACGGTTATTAGGGTTAGTGTGGGGCACGTCGTTTTGTAGGGCATGCTGTTTGCGGGGCACGGAGTTTGTGGGGTGTGGCATAGGCGCTGATCATCGCCGCTTGGGGCTATATTTTATTATTATTATTGTCAATGCATCCACTTCCAAAAAATCCAATCAAATGACGCTATAAGGCCAAGTTACAGGTCAGATCTGTGGAGAAGTGACTATGTTAACAATGAGAATGCATGTTTTAAGGTATTTTTGAGCAATAAAAATGTAGTAATGTAGTTAACATAATATAGACAGACACATTTTAAGCTATAACATGGAATATTCCAGGCAAAGCATCTCCAAGGAGGCAATAAGGCGGCGAACCCTCTACCAGAATAGTTGCATAGTGCACCTTTAAAGCTACAGTCTGTCATTTGTTTGGCCAACCCGGCTTTTTACGTTAACGCTGTCTCATAGTGTGCCAGGTTTTTATAATATGCTGTGAGCTATTGTGTCTAAATAATTTCCCTTGTGGAATAATAAAGTTTGTCTCAATCTAAGTGAATGAATGGGCCAATGGACATTAAACATCAAAATATCAAAACTCATCCGTCTTCTTTTTGGGTGGAGACGTCCATATCACCTTGATGTGGAGCTCTTTTTCACTGATGATGTCTTTAATCTGATTAAAATACAAACAGGTTATCACCACAGATTTAAACAAATATATAGGCAAGTACAGCAAAAACGGAGCGCTACCTTTTCTGTCATCATGTTGTAGATCACTGGATCAGATAAGTCCACAACAGAGCTGAAAGACATCTTCACAAATACATTCTTCAATGGAAGCACATCTAGACAAAAATAAAATAAATGTAAAATAATAAAATAAAAGTAAAGTTGAAAATAGTGACCATATTGCACTATTTTCTGATGTTTTCTGACATTATAATGTTTCCTCATCGAAAACATACCTGCAGTTGTGTTTTGATTCATTCACACTTTCCAACATCCCCCAAGCTCAAAATGCTCTGTTCCACCTTGTGATGTCATAAAGCAGTAGTTTTCAAGTTAACAGCGACATTTTACCTTTAGTTCAGTAAAGATGAACAGTTCCAGGTCTGAAATCATCCAAAAGATTCTCGTGAAAGTGTTTAAAAACTCAGCGGAGCACTTCCTGTATTACCACATGACATCACAAAGTGGAACAGAGCGTTTTCTGTTTCTTATGCAGGATATATGTGCAGGATTTGTGTGTTAAAGTGCAATGAACATTTGATATACAAACAAACAAACATCACCATTCACAGTGACATGTACCTTTGTAGCAGAAGAAGGGCAGTGTCTGGTCACAGTTCACACTTTTCCAGAACTGACTCTGATTTTGCACGGTGCAGATGGGGCCGTTCACCTGCAGAGGGCGCCACTTCATCCAGTCTGTGAACCGAATCTCAGGCCAGCTGCCGTCTGACCATCTCCAGCCCGTTTTGGTGTCCCAGCCAATCCAGGAGTTTCTATTGGCCAATTCAGTGATTTGTGTAATCATAGATGCCACCAGATTGTTCTCTATTTCGTTTTCAATCAAGGCCAGGTCTTTGTAGTTTTCTCTGCAGTACGCCCGAGCATCATCCCAGGTAGACGGGATAAGAACGGGAGTAAATGTTTTTCCTCCTAAATCTGAAAAAAATAGAGAGAGAGAGGTATTAGCACAGAGCTCAAGAATTACTGAGGTTAGAACAATAAAAGTTATCATCATAATACGCTACTTTCTGATCTGTTATAAAGTAGGAGCTGTGTGTTGTAACATGGCTTAAAGCTCACAAGAGTCAGCTTTGCATAATGTAGAACTTTTAAATACAGACATGCTGGTAAACCAAATGTATATAACATTTACAACAAAACTTACCGCTGTAACAAACAAACATGTGAATGCCATTACAATTATAGTAAAGCCAAGTTCCTTTGGGGAAGAGTCCGGTACATTGATCCGGGTCTGGAGGAGGACCAAAATCCCAGTTGTTGTAGGTTACAACTGTGTTGCTGAGTCCAATCCAGGCATCTCCAGAGTACCAGGTCGGATAGATCATAAGGTTCATCTCCTCAGTGTTGGAGACTGTGGCCAGGTCGAAGTGGTGCTTTCTGCAGAACTGCTGAGCTTCTGTCCAGCTCAGATTCAAATTGACAAAATAAAACTGACGAACTAAGGTCTGTTCATAAGTGACTCCAAATAACCCTGTGGACACAATTACAGAGAGAGATTTTCCTCATTAAAGGGCCCATATTACACTGTTTTCTGATCTATGTTATAATCCCTGTATCCCACGCCTTCATTGTCGTCTTGTCATTATGTGTACTGTGTTTTGTTATGTGCTTTCTCTGTTTTCTTTTTTCTCTGTATAATGGTTTCAGTCAGTTATCGTCCCAGATCAGATCAGATAGTTGAAAAAACGTTAGTTATGTCACAGGTAATCTCAAGACAGTTTCCAGATTCAGTTTATAGTAAAAAAAAAAGATAGTTAAATCACTGTAAAGTGCTTTGTGTTGCATTTTCGTATGAAAAGCGCTCTGTAAATAAACTTTGATTGATAATGTTGTTTCCTCATCCAAAATCCACACTGAAAAAAATTACTTGTAAGATTTAGGAGAAAAAATCCTCGTAACAATTTTCACAACCACTTTTTAGACAAATGTTACTTCAAGTACAGTTTACTTGTCCTTGTACTTACCACGACAATTAATGAATTAACAATCACACAGTTTTGAGTAATCCTGTGTTATTGATCTGTCTACATCTCCAAAGCTCAAAATGCTCTGTTACACCTTGTGATGTCATAAAGAGGTAGTTTTCAAGTTAACAGCTCCTTTTACCTTTTGTTCAGAGATGGGTAATTCTAGGGCTGAAATTATTCAAGTGATTCTAGTGAAGGTGTGTGGAGCTTAAAAACACAGTGGAGCACTTCTTGTATTAGATAACCCAGCCTAAATGTGCAGGTTTTGTGTATTAAATATGTGTGAATGAAACAAAACAAAACTCTCTATATTTTGAATATAAATGCACAGAAAAAAATACTTCTGGGGGTAGTAAATATATATATAAATATAAATCAACGGTGGTCATTTTTACACTGAAATAACATAATTATTTGATTTGACTGAATTTACGCTGTGTGGTATGGGAACTGCACTGCTCAGAGCCCAAAAGCACTCCAGAGGGTAGTGTGTACGGCAGAGGACATCACTGGCAGCAGCCTCCCCTCCATCCAGGACCTTTACCACAGCAGGGGTCTGTGTAACATCACCAAGGACCACACACACCCAGCGCAAGGACTTTTCCGTCTGCTGCCATCTGGCAGACAATACAGGAGCCTCCCAGCATGCACAAAAAGACTCAAAGACAGTTACTATGCCCACACTGTCAGACTGCTGAACTCTCAATAACACTGCACTAAACTACTGCTTGTGATGCATAATACTGTTACTGCTGCACTGTAACTGCTGCACTATAAGAATGTATCATTGACATCACTACCACTGTCACTATTATCTATGCAATAACCTGCTCCACAACCCACGTGCACTGTGTAACTTTTTAGTGCTGGGTCCAGCACCTGCTTGTTTCTATGGATATGTCACTGCTCTGCATGGAAAATTCCACAGTATGACATTAAAGAGCTCTATCTCACATTTATTCAATTGCAGGTGATTTTATAACTCAAAAATACCTAGAAAAACAGGCATTCTGACTGTCACTTGGTCTGGTTTGGTCTCCATGAAGATAGAAAGGTTTAATGCTATACTGTGAAACATTCCAGACAAAGCAATAACATCTCCACCAGAAAAGCTACACAATGCACCTTTAATGCTCTAAAACCTCAATTTAAGACATGAATCTGAAGTCTTACCGCAGAGCAGGGAACTCAAAAGCACTTTGTTGTTCATTTTTGTTTTCCAAAAGAAGGTGATCATATACCAAAGATTTTCCAAGTAACTGTCTTGAATGAAATGACAAATGTGATTTCAAAGTGCACACACTGGCCTACTTAAGCAAATCCCACTGGGTGGGACCTGAGTGGAGTTTGTGTGTGATAATATGGATGGTTACTTTGTAATTGTAATTTCACTAGCAAATGTGCTGCCAAATGTCCGTCTTCTTCCACTTTATCTGTCTGGGTCACAGGGGCAGGTGTTCGCCGCCCAGTCCTCTGCACACCCCTGTGGACCCCTCTGTGAGTGGTGAGCCCACAGGAGGGTGGACATCATGGTCCTTAATGTTCGTTCATAGGGGTGCTGCAGGTTTTGGGTTGCTGGGGGAAACTGAAGTGACTGGAGGAAACCCATCCAGACACGGGGAGAACATGCAAAAAGGCCCAGGCGACCCAGGGATCAAACTCGCAGCCTTCTTGCTGTGAGACATGAGCATTAGCCACTCAGCCACCGTGCTGCCATGCAAAGAGTATTCAAAATGATAGGTCACCTAATCATGCCTGAGAAATGTATAGTGGCTGCAAAAGGGACACCACAAAAAATATGTTGGTGAGACATGGACACTGACCCACAGCTCCTGGATCTGTCAGATGGAGACAAAGAGACGAAAGGTTCACACGAAGGTCTCACCTCGAGAAGGGACAATAGCAGACACTGGGGACAGCTGGCAGCCCACAAACAATTCAGCTCAAAGGCGAGAACAACACCAGGGACATAATTTGACTTGAATCTGCATACATGAAAATAGTTACAGCCTGAATTTACTGCCACACAATTTCACTAACAAATGCATCATCTCCCTTCTTGACATTTCCTCCAGGGGATTTTGAAACAAAGTAGATGTCATGTTTTGAGTGTGTGAAGAGGTAGATGTGATTAACAGGTTTATTGTAGGTAGGTAGACACAGGGGCAGACTCAGGAGAGGCAGGAGAGGCAGGGCCACGTGGACAGGCAGAAACCCAAACACTAACAGTAGACTTAAGATGTAAAGATCTTTACTCACCTGGATGGAGTGGGTGTGTAGCCTCACGTCTCAGTGTTACTTGTGTGTATAATGCAAGTGTTATTCCTCCAAATTAAGACAACAGTTAGAGAGTCATCAAATCCTGTTAGACGCACTTTACTAATTTAAGCGTAGGTTTCATGAAGTGTAACCCATTTCTATATTCTAAACGTCCCAAAGAATGCCCCAGAGAAGAGATATTTTCAACAGTTTCTCTTTATTTACAAACTTCAAAAAAGGGTCTAAAAGTAAAATTGGAGACATCATCCATTGACACAATAAGATAAGACAAGACAAGTTTTTTTGATTCTTTCTGTAGAGACAGCAGCAGCACCAGCAGCTCTCCTCACATTTGGATTCGGACAAAACAAGGCTCGTAGATAAAAATAAATAAATTCAAGTATTGAGCCTTTCCCGCTAGCACAAGAGCGTTTGGTCGATATCCAAGGCCGTTGTAAAGGATGATGTACACACAGAGTTTTGATATGGAAAAGAAAGAGAGAAAAGTACGAGCGCACACAGGACAAAGCACATACAGTCACATTAGAAACGATCTCGAGTGGCATCGATTTCTGCTTTGTTGAAATATGACAGGGTTGTGTAGTTAAAGGTGCACTGCGGCGCTTTTCTGGTGGAGGGTCTGCTGCCTGCTACTTACTGCGGAACATTCTAGACAAAGCAATAACATCTCCATGGAGACGAGCAAGTGGCAGACCATCCACTAAAAATGCTACGTGTCGCTGATTAAGATTTGACTTGAAATGTTTTTTTTTTTAATTCTGGTGAAGTTTAACATTTTACTTTCTGGTTGGACACGGGTTATTTCCAATTCTGTTACCTAGCAACAATTAATAATATTAACAAGGGTCAAAACGTGTCTAAATAGTAGGTCCCACACTGAGCTGCAGCTGGACCGGGTGCAGCCTGAGTGAGGCAGTAGAGGGTTCTAAAACTCAGCGCAACTTCCTTCACTTTTGCACTTTTTTCTTAAATTTTCTTCACAAACTTCCACTTAACTGTGAAACTGTAAAATGAAATCCTGTCATATGCACTTTAAAGGTGCACTGTGTAACTTTCCTGGTGGAGGGTCCATCAAATGCTATTCTCCGTGATTATTATTGTTCCTTTGTCTGGAATGTTTCACAGTGTGCTATTAACCCTTTCTATTTTCATGGAGACCAAATAAGACAAAGTTACAGGTCAGATCTATGGAGAGGCGACACAGTCAGAGTCAGAATGTTGTTTTTCTGGGTATTTTTGAGCTATAAAACCACCTGTAACTGAATAAATGTAAAGTAGAGCTGTTTCGTGTCAAACTGCGGAACACGTCAGGCAGAGTAATGACATATCCATAGAAACAAGCAGGTGACAAACAAAAAAGTTACATAGTGCACCTTTAACACATGCAACAAAACTACCAGCTAGACTCCAAAATGAGCTAAAGACATTCAGAGATCAGATACTTTTAGTTTAGTTTAGACGGTAATGCAATGAGACCGTACTGCTACTAAGGACCAGGGACAATATAAAAGTCCTATGACACAAAGAACATGGGCCCACATACCAGTCTGCATGGTCCAAAAGAAATATTCTGTAACTTTTGTCAAGTTATTTTCATTCTTTAAAGGTGCACTGTGTAACTTTTCTGGGGGAGGGTCCGTCGACTGCTTGTTTCCAGGTATATGTCTTTGCTTTGCCTGGAATTTTCTACAGCAAGGCATTTAATACAATACTAATAATAGTCAATCAATTAAATTTAACTGTAGGTTTTTAACTGTATGTCTTAATCGTACTTTTTTATGTTTATGTTGTTGTAAGGCGACCTTGAGTGTCCAGAAAAGCGCCTAAAAAATAAAATGTATTATTATTATTATTATTATTATTATTATTATTAACGCATCCATTTCCAAAAAAATCAAACCAAGTGACGCTATAAGGCCAAGTTACAGGTCAGATCTGTGGAGAAGCGACTATGTTAACAACGAGAATACATGTTTTAAGGTATTTTTGAGCAATAAAAATTCCTGTAATGTAGTTAACATAATATAGACAGACACATTTTAAGCAAGAACGTGGAATATTCCAGAAAAAGCATCTCCAAGGAGGCAATAAGGCGGCGAACCCTCGACCTGAATAGTTGCATAGTGCACCTTTAAAGCTACCGTGTGTCATTTGTTTGGCCAACCCGGCTTTTTACATTAACACTGTCTCATAGTGTGCCAGGTTTGGATTGATAGAAGAAGAAGAGAGCACAAAAGAGGGGCACAGGATTCACATCTGCCGTCTACGGGTGAAAACAAAAACCTCACGGATGGTAGTAAAATAAGGCAAATTCGCTTTTCAAGAGCAGAATACTGTGATATTTTATAGCCAATTATTAGCAAAATCATAAAATAACAAAACAAAATATTAAACATGACATCATATTGCTGCTGATTGTGCATTAAACAAAAACTTGCAACTCAAATCATGTCAATGTGGTAGTCCCAAAACGGGATGAAATCTGTGGCTTTTCAGATTTGTGACGTGAACAAAACATAAAAAATGAAGTAAAATATGAAGAACACACGCAATTTCTTTCTGACAGAATGCTCCCAAATATATATTTTAATTTGTCTATAGCTGAATTTTGAAACAGCACTTTTGCAGTGTTTGATTGGTCCTCATTTTTTCAGCATTTTTGAGTCAGAGTAGATTGTCACATGAAAATACAAGTCGTAACAACAAGTAACAAAGCGACGAATGAAAAAAAACAAAAAACATCGATCAGACCCAAAATAATTGTACAAAAATACAAAATAATAATGAATAAATACAAACTGTTATAAATAAATTCAAATTTGGTAAATCCAAAAAACATGTAAAAAGAGGAAAGTAAATTAAAACAGCTGGTTATGGACAAACAATGTGTGATGGAAGATGGATCAACTTTTTGAAAACCACTGCCATTTTGGATTTTTTTCACAATTTCTAAACAAATAATGATAGTGAGATCAAACATTAATCTTAATTATGTTTCTAAAGAGTGGTTTAGAACAGGCTAAAATATAATTAAGTAAATATTTATCGTAGTACAATCTGGAAAATGCCCAGGTCATCACGAACAACCTCCTTACTGAGAGGCAGTATTACAAGAAGGGTATGTGTAGAAAGCAAATACTGCATCGCTTCTTGATCATTTATGTATTTTTTATATTACTATCAAACTATCAGATTGCAAAATTGGTCACCATTCACAAAATTATTATTATTTTTTATTTAAAGGTCCTACATTACACAAAACTGACTCTTTGAGCTTTACGCCATGTTATAATGTTCATCAAACCTCATCAAAAACATACCTGGAGTTGTGCTTTGTTTCATTCAGAAATGTTTGAGTAATCGTTTATTATTATTCTGTCTACATCTCGAAACTCAGAACGCTCTGTACCACCTTGTGATGTCATAAAGTGGTATTTGTTCGCAGTGGAGCACATGAATATGCAAAACACAAACAAAACACAACTCCAGGTATGTTTGTGAAAAGGAAACATTATAACGGCTCAGAAAACAGTGTAATATGTGCCTTTTAGTAGGTGATATTTCCAATACTATTTACCCATGGAAAGTTTTTATCTCTTTTTAGCATCTTATATTAAACCACTCTTTGGAAAACTCTTAATGCCATTACAGTGTCCTTTACTGTACAGTGAAAGGTTCAATTTTGGGGTAGTTTTGTGCTTCTCATTCTCACTCTTCATCCCGATTAATTTGGACAAAGCGAAAATATGTTTGGTTCACGATGATGTTACAGCACAAAATGAGATGAGCACATAAAAACGGCGAAAAGCGAACCAGATCTTAGGACAATTTGAAAATATTTGAAGAATATTTACGCAAGTTTGATGGAGTCCTTTTGGGTACTTATTAACACAGCCATAATGTGCCTTTATATACACATTTTAGTAGGTGTTTGTAGTCAGAAACACCTGTTTTTTATTTTTTTATTAGAGCAGTCATATGTGATGTTATGTAGTACTTGAAATAGCAGAGGCCAGTGAAAAAAGTGGATTTAGTGTTTAGCTCCACTTTAATAAAAAGTTCAAATGTATATGAAAGTATAAACTCAGTATTTCAACTCTTATTTTGGTTATTACAGCAACATTTAAACATGTAATTTGACACCGTTCTCCCCAGTGGATGCTTAAGGGCATTACAATTAATCTTTACATTTCTGCGACATAATGCGTAATATCGCTGGCCAAATAAAGGACATTTTGAAGTTATTATACTAAAATATTACCAAAATGTCTCCTTTGATATTTGATTTTAGTCCAAAAACAACTCCATCAAATCCAACTTGTCTCATCCATTTTGTCACTTCCATTGGCGAACCAATATAGAAAAACACATTTACAAACATGGTAAAGACACAAGCCTAAAGACCTACAGGAAATTACCTTCTCCACCGCCTTCCATGTAAATACAGACATTATATAGGCTTGAGTGAGTTTTGCATGGTTTTCCTCGAGGCTACAGTAAGACTGCCAGAAGTGAGATGTGTTCCTCTCACGTTTCACATTCAAAAAGATGGAGGCAGTAAAAGGCATCTTCTGTTGGTAAAGTTTTCTTAATTAAATGCCGCTACAAACAGTAATTTTTCCTCATTTCCTGATTTTTTTTCTTTTTCAGGCATTGGTTCACATAAATATTGATGTAAAAAAAGGAAAATCAGATCTTTCCACTTTTGCTGCCTTAACACGGGCCTCCCTCAGACCAAAATGAACATCTGACGTATTATTTTATTATCAAGCACGTATAAAATGGAAGGGCATCTGGTATAATACCTTTAGGTCAAGTTAAATATATTTTATTAATCATGCTGTTATTACTTTATCAGAAAATGGCTTTGTACCCAATAGATTTGAGCAAAATCCGGCCTGTACGGATATATTGTATAAGCAGCTGTTGAAGTCAAAATGTCCGATAGTCAAGAAGTGCACATTAGCATGCTAGCTGTTGTTAGCTTTACCGTGATGGCTCAACTGTGGTCTCTGGAAGTTGTGAAAAGCGCTTATAAAATCATCACGGCCAATAATAAGGATGTTCGGAATGCAAAAGGCAAGTAAAAATTAACTTTGGACCACTGCAAACCTTTTAAAATGAACTTCTTTTTTGGAAAGACAGTAAAAAATCAGGTACAGCTCCTTTAATTTTTGTATATGGAAGTAGGAAATTGAAATCGGATGATGCCACAGGGTTGAATGCTACACAATTTACAAGAAATTTTAAGATTAAGACAGATTTCAATGGTCTGAAGGAGGCCCAAGACTCCACAAAAGGCCTGGTTTAAAGGCATTTAGCGTTACATTCTCGTTGCTAAAGTTTAAGGTTTCTCTGCGACTGTTTTAAAATTAAGCCTCAAAAATGTTCCCATTTTTTTTTTTTTTCGAGGTCATACAATACCCATGTCCTGGCAGTGAATATTTTCAATCCGTTCAAAATGTTTTCTCAGTAGCAAGAATCAACGACTGACGAAACAATATTTAGAACAAGATGTTGCTACCAGCTAATGCCAAGTCTGTAAGCGAAAAAGTCTTTAGCAAAGCAGAAACTAGCTCTTCTATGCAGTACAACTAGTGGCCAGATGGGGTCACTGCAGGCTCCATCCACTCAGCAGTTTCCAAAGAGTCCAGTGATTTCGAAGCAGAAGCTCACAGTCCAAAAAAAAAACAAGCTTGGACACTCAACTTGTCATTATAAATTAGCCGTTTTAGCACAGCAATAAGCATTTTTAGCTTCCCTAGTGGCCTGGTAATGTAGCCAGGATGTACCCCGGTGAGCAAATCAAGCAAACATTCAAGCAAACGTGTCCAGTCCATTAATTTTCTTTCACTTCGATCACGTCGTCGTCGTTATCTGAGCTGCTAGCGCTGCTGATGTTTGCGCCGTTGACTAGCACGGATCCGCGCTTGCTGGACTCGCCGCTCGTGGGGAACTTGGAGAGAAAACTGGCGCCAGCAGGACCAGGCGTAGCAGCCGGCCCAAGCAGATCTCCGTTGAGCATCGATTTGGAGTAAAGATTAGCCAAGGACTGCGTGTACGCCATGGGGAAACCCGGAGGGAGCATCCCGGAGAGGCTAGCCACGTTTGGGTTTAGAATGTAGGGAGGAATGCTGCTCGTATTGGGTTTCATAGAAGAAAACGTAGTCGAGACAGACGTGGTAGAAGTTGTCGTGGAAATATCCGGGTACAAATATCCGGATTCGCCCAGCTGAGATGCTTGGAAATAAGGGGAATTCATGTAAAGCGAGCGGCTGAGGGCGGCAGGATTCAAGGCGATGTGCGGGAGGGAGTACGCGCTGTTGAACGGATAGCTTTGCGATGCTAACGCGGCGGTGGCAGAGGAGTGAGGCTGGCCCAGGCTCGGTTGCTTGCTGGGACGTTGTTCTTCTGACACGGGGGAGGAGGATTTGCGCTTGGAGCTGATGCGCAGATCTTGGGGAGCGGCCGACGAAGCGGAGGCAAAAGTGACGTCGGCCATATTGGGAAGGGCAGTGCCGTTGAGTTGAGGAGGCTGCGGTTTCTGTTCGGAGGTTCTGGTGTAGCGCTGAAGTTCGTCGATGATCTCGGGGCTGTCCGGAGAGATGGGGCGGGGCAAAGATGGTAACTTCCTGTCAGGTGACATGTAGCCATTGCTCCCGTTGGATGAGAGGTCTTGAGGTTTGGGCTGGGAGTCTGGAAAGGAGCAAAAAGCAAGAGTTAAGGTTATTCTTAGAGGTGCATTGTGTAACTTTTCTGGTAGAGGGTTTGTCAAACGCTTTTCTCTGTGGAGGTGTTATTCCTTTGTCTGGAATGTTTCAGAGTATGACATCTAATTTAAAATTTATTATGAACATTTATTTATTTTTTAATCTTTGTTATTACATTATATTGTGATGTGTGAGCTAGTGTGTCCACATAATTTCCCTTGTGGATCAATAAAGTTTGTCTAAGTCTAAGTCTATCTTCATGCATTGTGTAGATGTAAATGTATTGTTTGTGTCTGACATTTGTCTTGATGGTCACGTTGTTGATGAATTGTATTTTTAAAGGATAATTACAGTGATGAGTTTGGTAAATGTACATTTTAGAGGACAATGATGACAAAGAATTTGAGTATTTTTAATGTATAAATAGTTTTTCTTAATGTATTTTGTACCTGCTCAAGGACTGCAGATGGAAAATAGCTTGTAGCTAAATCTGGCACAGAGCATCTTTTCTCTCTGAGTCTAATGTTTTCTATGCACCGCCCTTGTTTTAAATGAATAAAATAAAATAAAAATGAAGATCAAAGCAGACCAAGTTACAGGTCAGATCTGTGGGGAGGTGACCCCGCTCACAGTCAGAATGTCTGTTTTTCTAGGTATATTTGAGCTATAAATCCACCTGTAATTGAATAAATAAAAGGTAGAACTGTGTAAGGTCACACTGTGGAATGAGAGCTTTAATTTCGGAATAAAAATAATTTAATTTTCAATAAAAATTAATTCCGCTTTAAACCATGTAACCACTTAATTCCTAATGAAGATGATTATCGGAATTAAACTGAATTCCTATTCCAATTTTAAAGCCAAATTAATTTATTCCTCGATCATGTAAACGTTTATTCTTCTTAAAAATAATTCTGGTCGTTCAGCGGATGCTCGTTGCGTCGCCCTTCTGGCGCGATCCAGACGATCCGGCTCCACCAGTCCTCGCGCACACTGAATATTGTTGCTTCATATTAGTTTATTTTAGTTTTATCAAATTAATTTGGAGTAAATATCACATTTTAAGATGCTGATTTAATCTAAGAATCTCAGAGCTATTCTTCTATTCATGGGTTTAAGCATGATAACAAATGTGTATGTTGTAGCAATTAACAAATTAAATGAAAAACATTTATTATTTGCATGTACCTTTGGAAGGTGCTGTTGTGTTTTCCTCCAGTGCTTTTGCTTTGTTTGCTGCTCTTATGGCAAAGATTCTCCCATCTGAGGTCCGAATATAAGTCCCTGAAAGGACAAAAAGTACGACATAGCATTTTGAATTTGCATCAAAGCGCGATTACAAGATACTTTATTTACACACATTATAATACTGATTTACAAGTGAAATAGTATGACAAATCTGAACTTTTTTAAATGTCTGTATAGTTTTACCTTTGGTTCCCCTGATGATGTGGATACTTTCTCCAGCTGTGATTCGGGCCTGAACATCTGTAGAGCTGTTGGTGCCTGGAATCACCATGTCTGAAACAGAAATACACAAAAGAAATGACTGAATATAATGAAATTACATCAAGTTATGCAAAGTTTTGAAATAAGTTTAGTGACTTTACTTTATTTAAGAGCCTGTACCTGATTTTTTTGCACATATAACTACAGATATAATGTATAAGCAGCTCTTAGGGTCAAAATAAGACAACGATGATCTGACTTCATGTAATTATAAAGTATTTTACTGATAATCTGGAAGCGCATGCTAATTGTTGCTAACGTTACAGTCACGTACAGTAACAGTACAGTAACTCTACTCTCATCGCTGAGAGTTGTGAAACGTGCTCATAAACTCAAGATGGATGTCTGTTTTTCACATTTTTAACACCGTAACAAAAAAGGAACAGTGCTTTCATGCCATTTTTTATTCATGTGATGATATTTGGATCTTAAGAAAAACTCTTACCAGTTGTTGTGACGATCTTTTGCACAACCACCCCGGCCTTCTGCAGACAGTTGACAGGAAACCCGCCTAGTTTGGACTCGGAGGCGGAGTCGGAGTCGGGGGCGGGGTCTGTGCCCTGGCGAGGCATCATGGGAACTGTAGTTGACTTAACCGCATGCACACTGGCCATGGGTTTGTCCTCATCACGAGCAGGTGGCCGCCTGGAGATACAAAAACGCAGGATCAATTAAAACAGAGGAGCAAAAATTAAAGGTACAGTATAAAACTTTCTGGAGGTGGCACTTTATCATGGAAACAGAAAGTTAAAACCAAACTCTGGAACATTCTTCTTGGAGATGGATATGTTTTATGCCTCACTCTGGGATATTATAGTCTCAGGTTTGTGGAGATGCGAGCCGGGTCAGATACAAGGTTACATAATGTGGCTCTAAAACATTTTAATATAACCATCTATATTCAAATCTATCCACACTGACCAGTTCCTCTGGCTGAACGCAGGTATGTTGGTGAGACTCTGGTCACTGGCGGGGTAATAGTGAGCGTATGAGGGCCTAGTATACGGCACAGAGGCACGTTTCTCGTCCTCGTAGCCTTTCTTCGCCTCCTTCTTCTCCGCAGAGCTCAGCTTCAGCTCACGCCGGTCCATCAGCAAAGACTCATGAGCGAACGGTTGCTACAATAGAACAATAAGAGAGAAGTTGATTTGTTTTTTTGTCACTGCATTTGACTAGAATAAAAAAAAGGCAACATGTTTTAGAGAAAATTTTAATCAACATTCTGTCATGTCTAATTGTCAATGATACACAAGGAGCTTTTTAAGAGAGATTATCTATAACCACCACAGCTGATCCTCTTTTATAGTATATATCTGTCATATCTGTAGCAAAGACTTTCCAAAAACCAAGTATCTAATTACATTTCCTGTGTGACAAGACTCGTCTGTTGCTTGAATTGTGCAGATCAGAGTCAGAGTATGATTTTACCTTAGTGATGAGGTGCGGGTAGAGACACAGCGCCCTCTTCAGGACAGACTCCATTTGGTCATTGGGCCGGAGCTCGACCTGTCTGGGGTCTGGCTCTTCGTCCACAAAGTGAAGCAGAGACTCCACCTCCCTCCGAGTGAAGGTCAAGACCGGGTTAAGATCGTCAACTACACGATCTGAAGGACAGAGGGAGAAGAGAAGAGAGGAGGTCAAACACAGTGATATGGAAATGTCTACTAATGATTTTTTAGCTCTTCTAAGTGATCCAGTTCTGTTTATATATTGGTAAACATGTAAGACAAGTTTTATATAGCGTTTTTTACAGACGCTTCACAATAGAGTAACACAAAACAAGGACACGCAGACAAAGCAGGTAGTGAGGAAGCGGTCATTCGTGGAAGTTATAGGCTATGAGGAAAAGGTGAGTTTTGAGCTATTTTTGTAACATGTTTAGTGAGTCTGTCTTTCTGATGTGGAGGGGGAAGTTCCAGTGATGCGTTTATAAGCAGTGGTTTGAAGATGATTAATTTACATTTGTTTAATGTAAAAGCATGTTCAAAGTGTGTTCAAGCGTGTCAAAATTTTGGTCAAAAATGATTCACTAAATCAAGACAACACAGTGAGTTATACAAGTACTGAAATCAAGTTTAAAATGTTTGTATCGTGGCAACTATAGACTGTAGTAGGTTAGGTTAGGTTAGTTTGCTTTATTTGTACCCGTAGGTAAATTTGTTTTGCAGATTTGAGAGGCTGGTCCCACATTTCACATTTCATTCATCCACACTCTGCACAATAAACACAAATAAAAACACAATTACAAATAAAGTGTTGCAGTTCTCCAGTGCAGAATGGTTTTGTTCCATAAATAAATGAATTCATCTCACTTAGCTAAAAATCACAATACATAAGAACTATATCAAAAACATGAAAAATAAATAAATTACAATTTATTCATAAATACAATAGCAGCTGGAATAAAACTCCTTTCTCTACCCCCCTCTCTCTGTAACTGCTGCTGTGAGCCTTGTTTTGGTCTTAAAATGTTCATATTAACTTTCTCTACGTGATCGTGGTGTTTTTATTTCGTCATTTTGTCTGTTGTGAACACAAACATCGTGAGCTTCATTTGACTGGAGCCAAACGCGATGGGTGACGTCACACTCCCTTAGTCCACTTCTTTATACAGTCTGTTGTGACAATGCGACTCACCAGACATGCCCTGTTTGGAGATCTGCCGGTCGTAGATCTTCTTCTCCAGGGTGAAGTCACACACCAGCCTGTAGATGTGGCAGTGCTTCTTCTGGCCGTAGCGGTAAACTCTGCACACGGCCTGGGCATCGTGGCACGGGTTCCAGGAGGCATCAAAAACCACCACACGATTGGCCCCGATCAGGTTCACCCCTAAGCACCCAGCTCTACAACACACAAAGACATGTGGAGAGGTAGTTATATTACATGTACAATGTGTGAAAAAGAAGCATGAACTTGTTGTACTTAAAGGTGCCATATTGTGCTATTTTCTGATCTATGTTATAATTTCCTCATCACAAACATATCTGGAGTTGTGTTTTGTTTCATTCACACATGTTTAACCCACAAGCACGACATATTTAGTACTTCTATCAAACTGAAAACGCTTCGACTTTGTGATGTCATGTCATAATACAGGTTTTTAAACTCCATACATCGTCACAAGAATTATTTGGATAATTTCAGCCCTGTAATTGCCCATCGCTACTGAATTAAAGGTAAAAGGAGCTGTTAACTATCGAGATGTAGACAAACTAATAAAGAGAAGAAACAAAACACAACTCTGAGTATGTTTTTGAGTAGGCAACAAGAGTCAATTTTGTGCAATTTTGGATAATCATTGCTAGACATGTTGGTATCAGAAAGAAAAATGGTGTATTGTTGCATGTTTAATAGCAGGGTAAAATAATGCAGTCAAATTTGAGTAAAAGAAATGGTACATCTTGTATGATAAACACATTTCTGTATCATAAGTTGTAGTTTTCGTCACCTGGTGGAGAGGAGGAAGACCCAGGCAGACGTGTTTGTGGGGTCATTGAACTGGTTTATGAGACGCTCTCGCTCTGAGGCTGTTGTGCTACCATCCAGCCCTGAAGAAGAACAAAAACAAACGATTTAGACAAACTTTATTGATCCACAGGGGGCCGTTATCTGGACACAACAGCTCACACACCACAATATATTAGAATAATAACAAAGAGCAACTATATATGGTAATACTACATTCAAAATAAGTAGCAAAAATAACAAGAAACTGATGTTAAATGACACATAATTATAGAAATATATAAATTGTTTCTTGCACTTAATTTTATTCTATGAAGAGATAAATCTTTGCTTTTATTTACATTAAAAAATAAGAAGTCATAATGGAACAAGATGTCAATGAATAATGCGGTTTCCAAAAGTCATCAGCAGGTGGCAGTGCATCATTGCTGGTCAACAAACGGTAGAAGGAATAAAACAGTCTTTAAATTAATTTCTAATATAAATGCCACTATTGCACTTGTGAACCAAATCATCTATATTTATATCTATTTAAGGACTGTGGAATTAACAGTATTTAAGAAGTATGTTTTGAAAATGTTCATACTTCTAACGATCAGGAGGAGGATGTATGTACTCACTGTAGTAGTTGAGGTTTCGGACCCAGTTGTGGTTTGATTTGTCTTTGTTTGAATGCGGCGAAGGAGGAACCGGGCGCTTGGCCAGAAAGTCCTCGATAACAGTGAGTGTGGACAGACTCTGACTGCGCATAAAAAGAATGCATAAAATCAAGCAGAAGAACAGGGTGAACCAAGTCAAATACATGAGTCATTATTAAATTAAATCTTTAATTAAAGACGCTATTTTCTGATCTCTGTTATGTTTTATCCTCATCAAAAACATAGCTGGAGTCGTGTCTTGTTTCATTCACGCATGTTTAACACAAAAATCCTGCATATTTAGAAACAGAAAACACTCTCTTCCACCTTGTGATGTCATGTGGTAATACAGGAAGTGCTCCACTGTGTTTTTAAACCCCATACACCTTCACTAGAGTCATTTGGTTCATTTCAGCCCTGAAAATGATCTCTACTGAACTAAAGGTAAAAAACAGCTGGATTACTCAATGCAGGATTACTCAAACACGTGTGAATGAAACAAAAACACAAATCTAGTGCTGCCACTAACGACTAATTTTCTAACGATTAATCTCTCGACTAATTTTTCGATTAGTCGACTAATCTAAACGACTAATTAAAAAAAAAGCGGTTCTAACACACACAAGTGTGTGTGTTAGATTTTACCTTGTGTGTGCTGTGCGTGCGAGTTGCAAAGGTTATTGCTGTTATGTCTGTTGTGTGTGCTCATTCAACAATGTTGAACAACGATATGCACACACAATTTAACGAGTTTGCACGAGCAGCATATGCAACGGTATGCTCAATACCTCATGCATCGTGGTCGTGGTCGAGAAAGAGAGAGACCAGCCAGCAGAGTGCGCACGGCAAATACTTCCTCACGTTTGTTTTCTTTGGCGGTGCCATTATTTACCACCGCTGTTAGCCTTTGGTGAAGCCGAGGTTAGCCACCTCGGCGTCAACCCCGGATGTAGCCGCTGTCAGCAGCACCGGTGTCGGCCTCGGCGCAGTTGCTGCCGCGGCACCGTGTCCGCTTCGGTGTAGCCGCTGTTAGCGCGCCGGTGTCCGCCTCGGTGTAGCCGCTGTTAGCTGCGCCGGTGTCCGCCTCGGTGTAGCCGCTGTTAGCTGCGCCGGTGTCCGCCTCGGGTGTAGCCGCTGCCTGCCGCACCGGTGTCGGCCTCGAGTGTAGTACGACTAGTGGTGTGGAGGGGAAATACCTGATCTCAGGCAAGCAAAAGGTCTCTGGACGAGCCGTTTGAGACCAAAAATAAATAAAGGCGAATATTCGACCAAAAAAATTGTAGTCGACTCATTTTCATAATCGATTACGTCGACAACGTCGAATAATCGCGGCAGCACTACACAAATCCAGGTATGTTTTTGAGGAGGTAACATTATAACATGGCTTAAGGCTCACAATTTTAATTCTGTGTACTATAGGAACTTTAATATGCACAAACAGGGATGTCAAGATATCACATTTTAGTATTACGATAACTGATTATTGAAACCAGGACCAAACAACTGGGAAACCCTTATTTTTTTGCTCCTAACGATCATATTGTGCCCTGAATTATCATGTTTATCGATTAAGTGTCATTCCAGCCAAATCTCCGAATGTACCCACACGACCATCTCAGATTTGACTGAAAAAATTCTAGGAGGTTCACACACTTTTCAATAAGAAAAGTCCCAAATTTTAGCTCCCAACTCCTTATAGTTTTGTCATAAAAAAAATATTTTGTCAGCTAACCCCTGACCCACTTTGTATGTGACAGTGGCTCGTCGGAAAACTCTGCTCAAAACAGGTCAGAGGGTAGTTGACAAAATGTTTTTAATGCCAAAACTATAAGGAGTTTGGAGCTAAAAATTGGAACTTTTCCTATTGGAAAGTGTGTGAACCTCCAGGAATTTTTTCAGTCAAATCTGAGATGGTCGCGCAGGGACATTCAGAGATTTGGCGTGGAATGACAATCTTCACACACCTATGTACAACCATTGTTTTTTAAGCATTCCTGGGTTTCAGTTTCGAGTTATGTGCAACATTTTGAAGACTTTTTCCAATTCAAATGATGAAATATGTTGCTTTCAAATGTCAATCACTACAGCAAAGTCCTAATGAATAACTGTCCTACCTGAAAACCAGCATCTTGTCTCCCTTTCTCACGCTCTCCTCAATCATATGAAACAACAAAACCATTTTAGCAGAATTCTCCAGGACGCCGGGTTTATAGTCATTCATAATTTCTTTTGCCTGAGAAAAAAATAAAATAAAATCAGTTAACCGAGGTGTGTTATATTTACAGTTAAGTGAATAAATAAGGAGGATACGTACCCATTCGTAAGTGATGACCTGATTGGCCTTCTCCTGCATCTGGCTCAGACTCAGTCCACCAATGAGGTTTGGCGTCTCCAGTGGTTTGGGCTTCTGATTGGCTGTGGCGTGGCACCGGGAGGATGTGATGTCATCCAGGTCCAGGTCCTGTTCGCTGGCCAGGTTCTCCTTCTGCAGAGCCTCGTACAGCACGTCTGGGTGGTTCCAAATCTGAGAGAAAAATGACACGATGAAACCCAAGAACGGGATTTACCGTAAAATACCAAATAAGAGCCGGGTTCCTGTTAAACAGATTTATATTTTGATAAATAGCTGCCCGTTCCAAATAAATGCTGAGTCTAATGTACTGGAAGACAGAAGTCGTGCTGCAAAAACAGGATTCAGGACTGATGCTCGTGTTGTCTCTACAGAAACCAAACTTAAGACCACATAGCTCATTTGCATAAACTATGAGTGCCGAAAAAAAAGTACTCCTTGATCCGTGCCGCTGATGCACAGAAACCAAACTTAAAACCATATGGCTAATTTGCATAAAGGCTTTGAAATATGGGAAAACTCCCGCTCCATAGACATTTTGTTGTAACATTTCAAATTAACTCCCCTACGTCTGTATAAAAAGATGCCTAAATTATAGCCATATTGGTTAAAAGAATCTGAGCTCCATATCTGACCAGTTTTGCTGAGCAAGGTTTTTGTGAGGAAGGGATTAATTGCCCCAAATTGCCACCTGGTCTCAAATAAACGCTTGGTCTGTTAAGTGATTAAAACAAATAAACGCCCCGGCTCTTATTTGGTATTTTATAGTTTTATGTTGTTGGTATTGGAGGATCTGCAATGCCAAAAAGGAATATTTAGATCAGTTAAAATATCGTTGATACAGATTTTTCTTACATTTTTCTTTTTCTTATCTTGTCTAGATTATTTGACTTGTTTTACTATACGGCACCTGACCCTTATATGGCCCACAGAAGGGGATCATCTTCCTCTTTCCATGGAAACCTTGTTTTGTCTATCCATGGAGAATGTTCGGAAATACGGTTTTAACTTTCAATTTCCAAGAACGGTTTTAACTTTCTACCTCCTTGAAATCATGCAGGTGACGTGCCACCTCCAGAAAATTATACATTGCACCTTTAATTACAACTTAATGATAGTTAAAAAGATAGACAGCCTGAATCATTCTTAATAAACTACTTTTTGTCTTTAGGCTAATTTAGGTGTAGTTAAGTGTTGCAAAGGTCAAAGCTAAATTAACTCGAAATAAGTGATCTTTTCTAAGTCAATTGAGTAAATAAATCTAATAAAATGAACATTCTGAGCTCAGGTAATTCAAACCCACGTTAGATAAACATCAAATAAAATCTGCTCGGGCTCAGTTTTCTCTAACGGAGCCCAGCCCTCCTCCTCCTCCTCACCTTGCAGCACACACAGAAGGCTTTGAGAGGGTTCAGACTGAGCCAGCCTGAGTTCCCCGCCTCCCGGAATCTGTTCATGAACTCGGTGTAGAGCGCCCTCTGCAGGGGAGACAGGCGCACCAGGATCACGTGCTCCTCCTTGGACAGGAGCTGCTCTTTCAGGACGTCATGGCCCCTCCTGTGGAAATACACAACAAAACAAATGTAATAATGCACTTGGAACATACAACCATCTTTTATTTTATTAGAGTCGATTACGATTGTTATTCACGGTTTTAAGTTGTACTGCGACGCTGAAAAGAATGTACAAGAACCTACAGCTCTGAACATCACTTCTTCGTATGTTTTTATTATCAAAATCGAGTTGGAAATGTTGTAGCCAGAGGGCGGTCCTGAAAGCACGTTCAGTATTCCCTCTGGTGATCAGGAGGGATGAAACAGAACCGTAGTTACGCACTTATCTTCGGTTTCACTCACCGTTGGACGAATCCCTCCAGCAGACTGTGCAGCACGTGGCTCCTGTACCTCATGAGCTGGAGGTCCTGAGGCGTGCTGTCCACACACTGCCCGTTCAGGATGGGCCTCTCGAACATGTTACTGAACTCCTGACGCGTACCTGAACAAACACAACAAACAACATTTAACGAGGCTGAAATTTTTTAGAGTGCCATAATTTCCTTCACAAACAAAATATGTCTTATTCTGTAAAAAGAAACAGTGGAGCATCAGTTCACGAGGTGGTTTTCTGTGTGAGAGAACAACTTAGCCTAAATATGCAGGGTTTGTGTGTTAAAGATATGTGAATGAAACAAAACAACTCCAGGTATGTTTGTGATGAGGAAACATTATAACATAAATCAGAAAATAGTGTAATATGGTCGCTTTAAAATTAGGTACTAGAGATGTCCCGATCAATTTTTGGCTTCCGATCTGATTTTTTTAAGAAGTGCTCTTTCCGATACCGATCCGATCTGAAACCTTTTTGTGTAGTGTCGTGAAGGACGTTCGTAACTTGGCTCCAAAAAGTAGATGACAAAAGCCTATATTTTCCACGAAAGACAGCGGTTGATCGTCTAAAGCGATGAATTTGACCATCCTCTGTGTTATTTTCTTGGACCTGTCAGCATTTCGAGGCAGCTTTTCTCTTCTTTAAAATGCCTGCACCAGTATTTGCTGCTGTGACTTTGCCACTTCGCGCTTGTAAAGCTCAAGATGCTCATAACAGTTTTGATTTACCGCTGCTGTAAAGCGCGTCGATGCCGCAAAAACATGTGAAACTACATCGGTCTGATCACGTGACCGCATCCAATATTGTTCGATACTCATAGGAGACCCGGATCGGAAGCTGATACCGATACTGAATATCAGATCGGGACATCCCTACTAGGTACCATTGTGTAGTTCTTACCGAGAAAGTCTGGTCGTACAAAGTCCACCATGCACCAGTACTCGATGAGGTTGTTCTGGAGGGGGTACCCGGTCAGGACCACTCTCCGGCGGGTGCGGATGCTCTTCAGGGCCTGGGAGGTGCTGGCGTGGCAGTTCTTGATGCGGTGGCCCTCGTCACAGATCACCACGTCAGGACCGGGGCGAGCCAGAGCCTTCTCTATGCCTGTGGACCAATCAGATCAGTGAAGTTAAAATACACCTTGTTGTTCTCACGGTAACTCAAATTGTGTTATGGAAACTGGTTTAAAGATGTCCTGGGTAACCTTTCTGTTACAGGGTCTGTTATCTGCTTGACTCCATGGTGTTGTTTTGAAGTTATTATTACCATTTATATTGTTTTGCTCTTTGTTATTATAATATATTGTGATGTGTGAGCTGCTGTGTCCAAATAATTTCCCTTGTGAATCAATAAAGTGTCTAAATCTAAATAAATATACTGTATCTTGGTGTTTTATTTCTCAAAACTACCGCAAAAACATGAATTATTACATTAATTATTATAACAGGTCCACTTTGCCGAAGATCTGACCTGTAACTTGGCCTGGTGATGTGTCTCCATGGAGACAGTTTAATTAAATGCCATACTGTTGAACATTTCAGGAAAAAAAAAAACACAAAGTCAAGTGGTGGACCCTCTAAATCAGGGGTGCCTAAACTTTTTTCATCTAGGGCCACATATTAAAACACAGACCAGCGTGAGGGCCGATCGGGGGTCATAGACTGATGATCAAAATGGTGAGTAATTCAAATCCGTGCATTTATAACAGGTTTGAATGACCCTCCAGACCTTTGTTCAGGCTTAGACCCTCAGAAGGACACACTACATTTGCTTGATCAAGGTAGATTTCAAAAACATGCAGTAAAAAGTACTACTTGTGGTAATATGGGCCAATTCACCTGGAAGCCTGAGGGCCAAAAACAATTGGTCTGAGGGCCACATTTGGCCCCCGGGCCATAGTTTGGACATGCCTGCTCTAAATACTTTTTTGTGTCCTATAAAAACGGCAACCAAGAATTTAAAAATCTGTTTTCCATCTCAGGTTTTAGTGACTCATAACGCTGCGTTCCAGGCAATTTGGAAATCAGTTATGTAACTCTCTTTTTTAAATAAGAGAACATTGTTGGATTTAACCAGTAACAAATGCTCATATTTAGTTGTGATTTCCATTTTTGCAACACTTCACAGTTTATCTCATATGAGAAGTCAGAGTCCTCTGACCATCTCCCGGTTTACAAATAGGAATCAGTTTGTGTGGTTTTCCAGGGGATTTTTCCAAGTCAGAGGTCAGAGATATCCAGTTATCAGTTGTCTGGAATGTAGGGCTGTGTTGAAAAAATTGATTGATCGTTTCTGAATAGATTTGCATATTAATTCCTTAAGATGGATTCGTACATTCAAAGTTTGATTTAATTTTTTATATATTTTCCCCCGGTGAACTTAAACCCCACTCGTCGTGTCACTGAATTCATGCAGGCGCAGGTCTGACTATATCAAAACTATGAACATGGCGTCGGACACTAGTGGCGACGTTACCTAAGTCCCAGCTTTGAAGAAACACTCAAAGCTCCGTCTGGCATTTCAGATTCAGAAACGATAAAGACAAAGATGTGCTTGACAGAAGCAAAGCGATTTGAAGGCCAAATGGAGGTGAAGTACAGCGGAAATACAACCTCAGGAACCACTTGTACCAGCTCAGGTAACAGCTCAAAAACAGTTCTAATAACACTAACCAAAATCAAGATCGGATCTGATCGGATTGAATCAAATTGTGATAATTAATTATGAATCTTGAGAATCAGAATCGAATGGATTCTTGAAATTTGAATCGATACTCAGCCCTACTGGAATGTACCATTATGTTCATAGGTTTCGATTCATATTTATTTTAGATTTAGATTTTTTCCTCTTTGTTATTATATTATATTGTGATGTGTGAGCAACTGTGTCCAGATCATTTCCCTTGTGGATCAATAAAGTTTGTCTAAGCCCAAGTCTAAATGTCCTGCTTATAGGACTACATTTTGAGTATAAAAAACACAAAAATACATTCAAAAGAAAGTATATTGTGTTTTGTTTTGTTAATTGCTATGGTAACAATACTATTTTTTGTATCCGTCTGACACCCAGGGATAAGAGCTGATCTCCTGCCCCTGACAGAGTTTGTTGTCGAGTCGCTCCAGTTACATAACAACTTTGCACCATCGCGCTCCAGTGATAATCTAATCTTTAGTCACAGCTGTTTTTGGGTCAACTGACATTGAGTTTGACAAATTGAGTTTGCGCCTATATCCAGGTTTGAGAATGATGGGAAATTAGGGCAGTTGCCATAGCGATTAGCCATTTAAAACTGAATAACATTTGTAAAACTGGTAATGAAGAGTTGAAAGTGTTTGCAAATAAATGGACACTGAAACTCATGAAATGTCAAAAGTCAAAAACTTAAAGCAATTACTCAAGTGTGAATGGTAGAAAATACTCAGCCTACTTTATATTGTGTTTTTGGAGTTACTATCACCTACTACTACTACTACTACTACTACTACTACTACTACTACTACTACTACTACCACCAGCTAGTACTACTTACAACCAACTACTACAACTACTGCTGCTGCTACAACTACCATCACTACTACTACTACTACCACCTGCTATCAAATACAACTACAACTACTACTACTACTATCTACTTACTACCACCACTACTACTACCTGCTATCAACTACTACGACTACTACTACTACCTACTAACTACTGCAACCAACTACTACCAACTACCGCTATCACCACCACTACTACTACTATCACCACCAACTACTACCACCTACAACTACAACCAACTACTACTACTACTACTACTACTACTACTACTACCAATACTACTACTACTACTACTACTACTAATACTACTACTACCACCTGCTATCAAATACAACTACAACTACTACTACTACTATCTACTTACTACCACCACTACTACTACCTGCTATCAACTACTATTACTACTACTACTACCTACTAACTACTGCAACCAACTACTACCAACTACCGCTATCACCACCACTACGACTACTATCACCACCAACTACTACCACCTACAACTACAACCAACTACTACTACTACTACTACTACTACTACCAATACTACTACTACTACTACTACTAATACTACTAATACTACTACTACTACTACTACCTACTAACTACTATCACCACTACTACTAAGTTAAGCGCTTTGGGTGTCTTGATAATTATAATTATTACTATTACCTCCTGCTATCAATTACGACGACTACTACAACCAACTACTACTACTACTACTACTACTACTACTACTACTACCACCTACTAATTACTACCACTTGCTATCAACTACAACTGCTACTACTACTTCTACTGCCACCACATACCCTTGAGCAGCTCCTGTTGTCTGTCCTCCTCGTCCACGTCCACAGTCGACCCGGAGGAGCCGGTCGGGTTCTTCTTGTTCTTCTTCTTGCGTCCGGCGACAAAGCTCTTCTTCAGGGAGAGCAGGCGGTACATCTCATACCCCATCAGCAGCACGCCTCCGTCTCTGGACCAGTCCTCCACCACCTTCGCTCGGCTCGTGGTGTTCCTGACAAATCAAAGTCACAGCAGAAAGAGACATTTGTAACCTAAAGGTCCAATATTACACAAAATTGGCTCTTGTGAGATTTAAGTCATGTTATAATGTTGTTACTGCCTCAAAACATACCAGGAGTTGTGTTTTGTTTCATTTGTGTCGGAGTAATCCTTTATTATTGGTATATCTACATCTCCAAAGCTCAAAATGCTCTGTTCCACCTTGTGATGTCATGTTTTTTCCCCAACAATATATGTATTGGTTTTTAAAGTTTTTTGTTTTTTTTACATATAAGAACAAAAAGCATCCTTTCAGACACACATATGCTTCTCACAAAAAACCCCCAAAACAAAACAAAAAAACAATCACATACAGTTGTGCTCATAAGTTTATAGACCCTGACAGAATTTGATTGATTTCTTGACCATCTTTCAGAGAATATGAAAGAAAACACAAAAACTTTTCTTTCACTCATGGTTAGTGCTTGGGTGAAGCCGTTTATTATCAAACAACTGTGTTTCCTCTTTTTATATCATAATAAGATAAGATTAGATAAGATAAGGACTTTATTGATCTCGCAGTGAAGAAACAGTCACAGTAGCTCCAGGACAGTTTAGTGCAAAAAAGGAAAAAAAAGTGTGATGCAATTAAGATAAGCAATAATAATAAAAATAGAAATAATAATAAAAATAATAATATAAAGTGAATAAGGATATGTACATAATGAGAACAGAAACTACACAAATGACCCAATGACAGCCGGAGTCTTTTGTGATAGTTGTGGATGAGGCTCTTTATTTTCTCTGATGGTAAAGCTGCTCATTCTTCTTGGCAAAAGGCTCCAGTTCCTGTAAATTCTTGGGCTCTTGTCTGAAATGCAGTTTGAGATCTGCCCACAGGTTCAGTGATACTGAGGTCAGAAGAGACGAACACTCCAGAACCTTCACTTTATTCTGCTGGAGCCAGTGACAGGTCCACTTGCCTTTGTGTTTTGGATCATTCTCATGTTGGAATATCCAAGTACATCCCATGTGCAGCTTCTGGACCAAGAAATCATCAATTCTGCCAGGGTCTGTAAACTTATGAGCACAACTGTAACCAAAATGCACAGAGTCTAAAGAATCCCCCTCACTTTGATCCTCAGCTTTGTTCATGCGCTCCACATAAGTGACAAATGATCTGCAAATAGATCCAAACAGGTCCTCTTTTCCTCTTAGGAGACACGTTATTCATCCCGAAGTTAAGAGTGTCAACATCTGTTTAATACACTAGCAAATACATGGCCGCCAACCATTTTTCCAGTTGAGTGCAATGAGTCATATGCACACACACAGTTTTTATATTTAGTAAATTTGGGACAAACTCCTAAGATGAAAAAAGCAAGTTCCAGTAATAAATCTTTTGAAGTAATTTCTCTTGTGATTTGATTAATTGCAGCCCAAAATCATTTGATTACTCGTCACTCCCACATACAGTGGAGCAGCGGACCTTTTTATTCATCACATAAAGCTGCAGTTTTCTAGTTAACAGCTACTTTTTACTTTGTCTTTTAGTAGAGATGGGCAATTCTAGGGCTGAAATTTTCCAGATGATTCTAGTGAAAGCAGTGGAGCACTTCCTGTATTACTACATAACATTACAAGGTGGAACAAAGTATTTTCAGTTTCAAAGAAGTTAGTCTGGCGACACGGTGGCTGAGTGGCAACACTCAGGCCTCACAGCAAGAAGGTTGCGGGTTCGATGCCCGGGTCGCCCGGAGTTTGCATGTTCTCCCCGTGTCTGGATGGGTTTCCTCTGGGTACTCCGGTTTCCCCCATCAACCCAAAACATGCCCGGACCCCTATGAACTAACATCAAGGACCATGTTGTCCACCCTCCTGTGGGCTCACCACCTGCAGAGGGGTTCATAGGGGGGGTCAGGTGCTATGAGTATTGGGCAGCACGCTGCCCCCGCGACCCAGCCGGATTAAGCGGGAGAAGATGGATGGATGGATGGAAGAAGTTACTCTTACTTATGTACAATTTTTGGCTACTCTGTCCATGGAGTAGGAAGGTGACATCACTTGGGTGTCAGATCTGTGGAGAGGCGAGCCCATTCACAATAAGAATGCATGTTTTTCAACGTATTTTTCAGCAATAAAAACACTTGTATTTGAATAAATGTGAGATATGCACGTTTAATGACATATTGTGGAACTTTTCAGATAAAGACACAATGGCAATACTGCACCACACTGTTTTATATGTATTAAGTATTTTGTGATTTCTTTGTGATTTACATGTGCTTTAAATGTGAAATCTTATTACATTATATAACACTGAGGTCTGTATTCATTAGAAAGGTGATGAATGAATGAAATGTACGACGATTTTATAGATTATAATTAGTTACAAGCACAAAAACATTTCAAACCCACTGCATCCGAGAAGAGGAGTAATCAGGACAGAACTGTATTTAACCATCCCAACGAAGCAAAATGAATATGTGCTTTTATAACAGTCATTAGTGGATTAAAGACTATTATTTAGAAAGTTCTAGAGAAGAAGGCGCTATTATATAACACAGGGAGGGAGGGAGACGGAGCGAAGGCAGCGCAGCCAAAATTAGGTTACTGGGTCAAGGCTCTTAAAGGGACAGTGCTGTTTTTCCCTTCTTACATAAGAACATAGTTGGATTCTTTCAACAAAACAAGGCGTTTAAGGGTCGATTTAGATCTAGTTTAATTTAATGTAGTCTTGCATTAGTCCTGATTTAAAGCTTTTTTATTCGTTTTTTTTTTTTTTTTTGCTGGGATAGTCGAGTTTGTAGTTTTAAATAATCTGTTAGTAAGATGTGGTGGTGGTGGTAATGGGTACAGTTTTGTTATATATTGAATTTATTACTTTTTTTTATTCAGTTAAAGTAACATTATGTACATTTTCTAGTGAAGGGCAATCACAATAGGCCGAGCTTACAAACAGAAACTGTAAGCATGTAGGTGTGTTAGTTTCAGAGTAGTTTCAGTGTAGCTAGCTCCTTCAGGCAGATATAAGCCAGTGTCCACCGTCTGAAAAGAACTGAAGAAGCAGCTTGGATGAGCTGCAAAACGTATTTGACCATTTAATTTCTCATTTTGCCTAATTTCTCTCTATGGAGACCAGGTTACAGGTTAGATCTGTGGAGAGGCGATTCCACTCATAGTAAGAACGTTTTCAGTGTATTTTTATTAGCATATACCTATAGTATAAATGCAAAATAGACTAAAGTTTAATACTGTGGAGCATTCAAGACAAAAACATAAGCTGGTGGATGACCCTAAACTAGAAATGTGACATAATGCACCTTTAAAGGGTTATATACTGATTAAATGTTGTACTGACTTGTGTTCATCGTTGAGTATATGGACTGGGAAAGCCCTGGGAGTGATGCATTTGTGGTCCACGTCGGGGGGCAGACATTCGGCTGCTGGGACCCACGTGTTGAACTCATGAAGCCAGTTCTGCAGCGTGTTCACCTGGACAAAAGAATGGGAAATACATACGTTTATATTCTAATTATAAAGTATACATGTGTGTAAGTATACATGTAGTATTTTCAAACATTTGTAGGGAAATTTCAATAGAACAGTAAAAAAAAGAAGAAGTTATGATTGGCAAAATAGCAAAGAAAATATGCTAAAATAAATCTTAACTTTCAAAACATGTATGAATGTATGTATGAAATTCTTAAAACTAAACATTTCTTTCTAATGTAATAATAAAAACACCACCATTAATTTGAATTTAAAATGGAAAATAACACTTTTATCAAATTGGCCTTTACATCCGCTCAAACAAATCAAACCAGTACATATCAGAAACAACAAGGGACAAACTAAAACTGTATTCCTAATAATTCATGCACTCACCGGTACGATGGCGAGCACAGTGTGGGCCTTGGTGTGTCTGAAGAGCACGTCGATGAAGGAGATGACCTGCAGAGTCTTTCCCAGGCCCATACTGTGAGCCAGGATACAGCCAAACCCTGGACTACTGCTGAACTGCTCCAGAGACTCCACCAGGTTATCGTACAGGAAACGGATACCTCCAATCTGCAGGAGAATCACATTAAAGCCACTGTAAGAGATTTCTACTTTTAAAAATGTGAGTAATAAAATTTGTTCATTTTAAAGGTTCTACAGTACTCATAATTGTCTCTTGTGGGCTTTAAACCATGTTATAATGCTCAAAAACAACTCCAGTAAAGAAACAGCATAGCATAGATCAGAAAATAGCGTAATATAGCCCCTTTGAACTGTTTATGTTATTCCTAGTTTTTTATTATTATATTGTTCCTAGTTTGTGAATTTTGTTCACTGACAATGGCAATAAAATGTATTCTGATTTTTATTAGTAGTATCATGAGTAGCAGTAGCGGTAGGAGGAGCAGTAGTATTAGAAGTAGAAGTAGTAACATTTGTAGTTGCAGTAATAGAACCAGTAGTAGTGGCAATAGTACTTGTAGTAGTAGTAGTATCAGTTGAAGTAGCAGTTGTAGCAGTAGATACACTAGCGATAGTTGTCATAATAGTAGTAGTAATACCCCAGTGTTTTTACAAGGTGATAGTAATAGTAGTAGTAGTAGTAGTAGTAGTAGTAGTAGTAGTAGTAGTAGTAGTAGTAGCACTAGTATCAGCAGTGTAGCAGCAGTAGTAGTAGTAGTAGTAGTAGTAGTAGTAGTAGTAGTAGTAGTAGTAGTAGTAGTAGTAGTAGTAGTAGAAGAAACAGGAGTATCAATATCGGTAGTAGGAGCAGGAGTACTAGAAGTAGTAACAGTGTAGCTGCAGTATTAGAACCAGTAGTAGAGGCAATAGTAGCAGTAGTGGCATCAGTAGACATCAGTAGACTTATCAGTTGTAGTGGTAGAAGTCTTAGTAGCAGTAAAGTTGTAGCAGTTGTACCAATAGTAGTAGCAGCAGTAGTAGTATAATCATATTCCCACCTGGTGTGGTTTGACCGCTCGTGCGAGCTGTGGAGACAGGTAAATGTCCGGGTCGGTCTCTGGATGGTTGGTGTTGACCAGGACTCTCCCCTGAACGTCAGGCCGGTTCAGACCATCGTTCACGTGGGCTCCGCTCGGCTCAGAGTCCCGCTCTTCTGCCGGGCTCTGTCTGGAGCTGGGGACTGCAGAGTCTTCACTGAGCACTGCTGATGAAGGAAGAAGAGAGAAAATGTAAAATGTCGCCACAGGAGCAGAACCACCAGCCTCCTCAGCCTCTCCATCCTCTTTCCATATTATTATTATTATTCCAGTCTGGAAGGATAATGTAAATTATGATGGTAAAACTATAACATTTAACAGAGCTAAGGGCTAAAACGAGCTGGAAATAAACCTAAAAGGACTCTAAGTTTATTTAAACTCACTGCCAGTAAAAGCACAGGCCACACACTGTCCCTTTTAAGTCAGATGCCCTTCCAATATTTAATTTAAGTGATATACTGGCCCTGAAAAACTATGTATTTTTGTCAGGAATCAATATGAAGTTGTGCTAGTTTTTGTCAATATTTTAATTTCAATTAAAATTAAATTCCCAATCCCAAACCATGTTCTCAAATGCCTTCAAATCATTGTTAAAGAGGGGGTATTACACTTCTATGGGGTATTAATTACTAACACATAACATGAAAATGCTTATTCAAATTTTCACTTTTGCTTTTGATGCTCTGAGTCTCCGCTCCATTTGCTCTCCATGCTAAGTCACTCCCCCTTCAGAGCACTATCACAACACAACCAGCAGGCATCCCGCTAATGAGACTACTGCACTTGGGTTCGAAAAGGGCTCGGGACAGATCGCTAGATTACTCAGACATGCATGGATGACACATAAGAGCTCCTCAGGCATGTTTTCGATGAGGGAACAACATTATAATACCGTGAAACGCTCCAGAAAGTCTATTTTACACAGTGACAATAATGAGACTACTGCACACGCATTTGAATAGGGCTCAGGAGAGATCACTAGATTACTCAAACATGCATGGATGACACATAAAAGCTCTTCAGGTGTGTTTTTGATTAGGGAAAATTACAAAATAAAAAATAAAAAGCTCCAAAGTGTCCATTCTGCATAATTCCCCCCTCTTTAAAACAATAACACAATCTAAAAAAACAAAAATAAGACTAAAACAATGAAACAACATTAAAGCTAAATAAACCCTGGATTACATGATATTCAAATGTGTGCCATAGCCCAGTTTTGTGCTGGTGGGAGTCGCTGGGGCAGGTTACACAAGCTGG
This sequence comes from Odontamblyopus lacepedii, assembly GCA_034769755.1. NCBI lineage: Eukaryota > Metazoa > Chordata > Actinopteri > Gobiiformes > Gobiidae > Odontamblyopus > Odontamblyopus lacepedii. The sequence continues at coordinate 13,326,824 of CM068345.1, read as the reverse complement.
CAGCGCACTGTGAACAGATAGGGCTTATATAAGAGCCATGTGTTATTCAAGTGGATTACAGTGTACAGAGGAGGGTTACACAAGCGGCTGTGTCACTGTGCCACCAACACAAGTCTCTGCACAGGGACAGACAGGCTGTAATTAAAATGAACCACTAGTCACTTTCCCATTAGCTGGATCCACGTAATATGTGGGTTAGTAGTTTGAGTCATGTTTTGCTGCGCTCTGTTGTCTGCAATATTCTAAAATATAGTCCTTTTTATCGTCTAATGAACTGTAATGAACTTGTGCAAAGTCGATCATAATATTATCCATGTTTTTTAATTGATGTATTATAAAATGTTTAAAGGTCCCATATTACACTGATCTGGACAAGATTTTCAAACTTATATCAGGTTATTCATCTTGTTTTTCAGGTTTATTATCTTTTATTTATTAGTTCTGAGACGGCGTAATTCTAGTCTAGAGGTAGTTTATTTTAAGATAACTTGTCAAGTAAAATGATCTTGTTGCATGGACAGATAATTACACTACTTTTAGTCATTTTCGGATAGATTTATCTGTTTATATCTTAAATTTTAGCCAGGCTTTTTTGCAGTATACGCAAAATGAACTCTAATGAGCTTTAAACCATATTATAATGCGGCTACCTCATCAAAAACAGACCTGGAGTTCAATTTAACAGCTAGCTTTTGCCTTTAGTTCACTAAAAATGGGCAATTCCAGGTGTGAAATCATCCAAATGATTCTAGTGACGATAAATGGGAGTTTAAAGGCGTGTTGAATGGAGTGTTTTCAGTTTGAGGGAAGAACTGAGTCTAAATACGCAGGGTCTGTGTGTTAAACATGTGTGAAAAAGAATCACAACCACACTCTTTAGACAAACAGATGTGATTTTCAACATTAAATCATAATCATCTGTGTAATCGTCCTGGTAGGTTACACATATTAGTCTATGCGCTCTTATACTTGTTCTGATACAGCTCAAGATCATTTTAAAACTATTCAGGAAAGGTTCATTTCTGTCCTGTGAATGTCACATTCACAGGACAGAAATGAACCTTGTTTAGTATCGATACCTGCTCAAATGAGGATCTGCTTTCACCGGTTTTTGTATCTGATTTTCAATACTTTTGGCAACTCCAGTGCAGAGAAATGTGTTGTGCGTTTAGTGGTTGTGTGTGGTAGTGCACAGTGGACAGGGGAGTTCAGTACAGCCTGTTCCAGTGTCGGTGTTAAAAATTCTGAACAGGAGCAGTTAATCCACCAAAACCCACTAGGCCCTAGTCTATTTACAAATCTATAAGGGCATTTGGACTCCCATTTTGTACAGGGATAAGTTTAACTGAATGTATATTTATGGAACAGTGTAAAACGCACCGTATATTTGCACTAAGGCTGATTCGTAGGAGTTGGTTGCTAAGCTCCACACGATTACTTCTACCGTAAAAGTTGCAGTACTTTTGATTATGACTGTGAGAGAGATCAGGATCGGGAACACATGTTAAGAGAATTTCAGGTCGCCTAATGCAAAAACAATTGAGATTTTCAGAAACTTAACACTTAAAAGGCCCATATTACATCATTTTCTGATCTATGTTATAATGTTGTTTGTGTGTGGTGAAACAGGAAGTGCTCCAGTGTCTTTTTAAACTCCATACACCTTCAGTAGTGATGTAACAACCAAAATATGGTGATATCGTATCATCAAAGTTCTCACAATAATATCGTGGAGCATCACAACATATCGACTCACAAGTGTCTTTGCTTAAATGAATAGTTATGATGCAGAAATAGCTAAAAAAATATATTAAAAGTGCACTGTGTAAATTATGGGCGGAGGGTCTGTTACTCGCTTGTCTCAGTGGAGATGTTATTTCTTTGCCTGAAATGTTCCAAAGTAGGGCATTAAACATATCTCCCTTGCATTTGTACAATTACAGGTGTTTTATAGCTCAAAAAGACCTTAAATAACGCAGATTCTTAACGTGGAGGGTTGCTTCTCCATAGATCTGACCATTAACCTGTCTCCGTTGTGATGACCAAATTTATTTCCATACTATAATCAAGGCAAGGCAGTAATATCTAAATAGAGACAAGTATAAAAGTTACACAGTGCACCTTTAAGTTACTTCTAACACTAACAGTAATTTTATTCTTGGATTAAATTGTGTTAGTTCTTACCAGTTTTGTGTGCGATCTCCGTTGAGCCGAGTGCTTCAGGTTTGCGTTCTTCTTCTCTGATCCCTGTGCTGCTGGAGTCCAGGCAGGCCACTTCCTGTCTACAGACCTGCACTTCCTGTTGAGAGGCTGTTGTCGTGGATACGGAGGATGGCTTCACGTGGTTTGTTACATCAGCTGCAGAAAAGGTAAATGTTAGACTCAAACGTTTGTTGTGAGAGTCATATTTAACAAAAACAATGGCTGAGGATGAGATAAGGATGTGATATTCAAAAACTCTGGTTTGTAATAAGAATTTAAGGGCAATTTTGATTTTTCAATCTTTAATATACAAGTTAAACAACAAAACAACACTTAACCAAGACCAAAAAGAGCTAAATCCTAAATGCCAAATGCCTTCATATTTAAATATCCCCAAAATCAGTAAATTGAACTTTGTCTTCATCTTAAACCCCACTTTTATTCTCTGGTTTTTAACACCGTGTGAGTTGTGTGGTCCTCTTTATCTTTTATTTACTTTACTGCTATTTTATGATTTTTATGGTTTTGGTTTTATTTGATTTGGCTGGTTTTATTGTTTTAGGATTGATATGAACAATTTTTCCTTTTTGTTGTCTTCGTTTTATGGTCTCAGTGCAGCACTTTGGAAACGGCTTTGTTTGTAAAATGTGCTGTATAAATAAAGTGGATTCGGATTGTTGTAATATATTTATTTTGTAGCGTTCGCCAATATTATCATGTCAATATTTTTGTGCTATACTGTGCAGCCCTAACTAAAAACGCTAGAGTACCCACTGCTGAGAACAAAAGCAGAATATTGACCTGTAGTGTACTCAGGCAGCAGTGGTAGGGGATAGTCCGGTTTTCTTTGCTGCTCCAGTCGCCTCCGCCTCTCTAGCTCCTCCTGTTGGGCTGCTTTGGTCGTCACCTCCAACTGGTGTTCACGAAGCAACTTTCTGCAAGTGAGACGACACAAAAGATCAGGAAAATGCGGTTCTAAAACTTATAGCAGCTAAAAGGGACTTCTAACTGTTGTAACAATGGATGCAAACGATCACTCAGTCAAACTAGTGTGACTTTATGAATACATTAAATGAGAAAATGTAAAATCTTAACACTCAAGGGCCGACAGTACTGTATATGACACCAGGGAATATCTTTTATATAACCGCGCATAACTTTCCAACAATAAAAGACAGAAACTTACTTTTTTCTTGAAAAGTTTTGGCTTTCCGAGCATACTTCCAGCATTATCCTATCCTACGCACACAGTTTTTTGGTTTTGAGGGCAATAATGATATTTTTAGTTTACTTACAGACTTGATATTTGGCACTTTTGTAGCTAAGGCTCTAAATTAAACCTTTTTTAGGTCCAAAAAGGTGTTTATACATGTTTGCTTTGTGTTTTGTATGAAAGAATGAAGAGTGTGAATTTTATTTTCCATTTTCTTTTCTTTTTTTCACTTGTATTTCTGGTCCTAATGCGTTTATTTACAGCAATATGACATAACTACAGCAGCAGATTGTGAAATAACAGGTTGTACTGACAAAAATGATGTATAACACTTCATTAGGGGGTAAAAGGGGAAGTTTTAATAGCAAAATTAAGGAAAAAAATCCAGGCAAAGACACTAACTGTACTAAAAATGCACTTAGGTCTGGAAGGGTTAAATTAATGGAAATTATAAGTTCTGTTAAAGGGCCTGTACCTGATTTTTCCCCATGTATTTGTGCAAAATGTTTCTTGCTCCAGTACAGATATATTGTATAAGCAAATCTTGAGAAATAGACTGTTTTGTACTGTCAGCATCTAATTAAAAAGCGCTGTTTTGTCAAAGAATTACCGCGACGACAACTCTACTCTGGCCTCTTTAAGTGTTGAACAGTGTTTAGAAACTTATCTCGGTGAAAATGTTAAAGTCCTCCTCATGTAGACTGTAGTAGTAGTAGAGCAACAGATGTTTTACTTTCAGTGTCAACAAGATCGCGTGTGACTCAAATGTACTTGTTTGAAATACTTTGAGGTTAACGGAGCTGGTGTGGTCTGACTCAGAGCTCGGCGGACGAACTCTCGAGGGATTCTGCGCTGATCTTTTCATCTGGAAACAATACGCACTGACTGACTTTGAACTGTGCTAAGAAACACAGTGGCAATACAAGAACCAAATGGCAAATGTGAAGATAGGGGTGCATATGTCTATTATTCTAAATACTTCATTATCTATTATAGTCTAATATTGTAGTATCCTGGCAGTAATTCATAAAAACATGGTTACAACTTTGTTTTTTATTTCATTTTTTATGCATTTTTTATAATATTGTGTTGGCTTATGTTTAAAATAGATGCAATGTGTGTGTTTTGCTTGTGGCTCTCTGTGTTTTTAATTAACGCCACAAAAATAATTACTTTTAAAAGATATAAATATTGTATAAATAACACTAGCTACACATCTATTAGCAGCAAAAAAGCAAGTAAGTAAAAATATTTTAAGGAAGTGTGACATATAGAGAGATACAGGAATCATAGAACTGGGGTTACGTCCAATAACTAAACCCTCATATGCATAGAACCGGGGTTACCTTTAGTGACCGTTTTTACAGGAATAATTGTTTTTTTTTTTGTTTTTTTTTACACTTTTTTTGTACCTGATGTTGCGTCTCATGTGTTGTGGTTTGGAGCTCCTCTTCTTGGCAATGCTGCGTGTTGGGGAGGGGCTCTGGCTGTGGGCGTGGTCCCGGGAGGGGAGGGGCTGTGACGGAGAAGACGACTGCGGAGGAGTGCACTGCCATCCCCCCGGGTCGCCTCCCTGCGCCTCATTCTCCGAGCTGAAGGGGGCGCTGTGGTGGGACTGGTCTACAACAGAAAAAAAAAAAAGACAAAATATACATTATACTCCTTTAAATACTGGTTAAAATCATTGAATAGGTAGTTACAGATCAGCGAAATTAACAATAAATATTTAAATAATCAAACTTTAGTACTAAAATTGTGTAACACCTCATTAAAGGTCTCGGACTTATTATTTTTTCCATGTCTTGAAGCAAAATATGTCTTGTCGCTGTACATATATACTGTATAAGCAGCTCTGGAGGTCAAAATAAGTCTGCTGTGAACAATCTGCATCTAATTATATTATTGTCAGATCATCAGAAAGGGCACTGTTAGCATGCTAGTTGTTGTTAGCATTGTGGTGACAACAAAACTCTGGCCAAAGAAAGTTGTGAAAAGCATCTATAAACTCATTGCGGAGAATAGTTAGGATGCTCAAAACGCATCAGGAATAACTTTGGATCACTGCAAATGCAAATCCTGTGTTCTGTGGACCAAAGCAAGAAAATTATCTGACGGAGGCTTTTTTTGCCGAAACGTAATTTAAAAATAAAAATAAAAGCTTGTGGATATCGGCCATCTGAGCGTGCTATGCATTTCTTCACTTTTATTTAGCTGTTCCTTGCATTTGCAGCTCTGCAGTTAATTTGGTGTGTGTTTTCTGTTTCATTTGAAGACATGAAAACTGAACATAATTTGGACCTAATTTTTGCTAACTTAAAATAGCATATGTAATATAACTGGCTGTGGTTACGCCATTTATTAACACGGGACAGAAATACCTGATCAGCTACTTATACAGCGTGACAATAGAGCAACACATCAAGATACCTAATGTTACTTTTAATGTTTTTAAGGGAGGTTTGGCTCTAAATAGTTGAAATGTGGAGACAGTGACATAATGTTTCGAGAATTTTGAAAATGGGTAGTAAATAGAACAGAGACAGACGTGTTGTGTAACTGAGAACACTTGAGTATAGGTACAGAACAGAGAACATGTAATAACACCAGTACACAATACTCTTTAGCCTCAAGTATTGTTCTCACTTTGGTCTGTTAATGGAACTGCACTTAATGGAAATTGTGCGGTTCATTTTTTTTATTTTTTCTTCTTCTGATTATACAAGATTATAATTCCTTTGGATAAGAAAATGTTATTGTGCTATTTTCTGATCTATGTTATAATGTTTCCTCATCACAAACAGACCTGGAGTTGTGTTTTGTTTCATTCACACATGTTTAACGCAAAAACCCTGTATATTCTAGTTCTTCTCTCAAACTGTTAACACTCTGTTCCACCTTGTGATGTCATGTGGTGGTACAGGAATTGCTCAGGAATTGGGTTTTTAAACTCCACACACCTTCACTAAGATAATTTGGATGATTTCTGTCCAGGAATTAAAGGTAAAAGGAGCTGTTAACTTGAAAACTACCACTTAATGACATCACAAGGTGGAACAGAGCGTTTTGAGCTTTGGAGATGTAGATAGACTCATAATAAAGTGTTACTCAAACATGCGAATGAAACAAAACACAGCTCCAGGTATGTTTTTGATAAGGTAACATCATTATAACATGGCTTTATGCGCACAAGAGTCAATTCTGTGTAAAATAACACCTTTAAAAACTGCATTCACTCTGGGTTTGGGACTCGGTTTGGTCCTGGCCTAGTCCTGGTTTAGTCTCAGTTCTGATACGTTGAGTACAAATGTGAACACAGCTCTTTCTTTTTATGAATCCCTCCATTTCCTGTTTACTTATTTCACATTCACATTAGCGTCATTAGGTGCTTGTTTGTTCATCTCCATCTCCTGGGTCGTTTTATGTAAGACCCGGACCCCTCCTCCCTCCTTCTCTTCTTCTCTCCCTCCCTTCCTATTTCTGCATCCACAGATTCATCCCTAAACTGTTGGTTTTGGCTTCATTTCTGTTTGGGCAGCCGAGCACTTCACTTTCCTTGGACACTCTTCGCATGTCCTACTTGTTGTTGACGTCTTTCATAAGAGCGATATTCATGAGGGTTACACAAGGGCCGGATCTGGTCCAACGCGTCTCTGTTTGGAGGGAGAGAGCCAGAAAATCAACTGAATATGCTAACAAATCTATTACGCACGGTTGTTTGCATGTTGTTTTGATAGAAACAACTGTGTGAATACAGGTATTCTTGGACGCAGTGAAGAAACATAACGAAGTAAAAGTAAAACACATTTTAGGTGTGTTTACTTTACTTAAAGGTGCACTATGTACCGTATTTTTCAGACTACAAGTTGCTCCGGAGAATAAGTCGCACTAGCCAAAAAATGCGTAATGAAGAAGAAAAAAAACATGTATAAGTCACACTTTTTGGGGGAAATTTGTTTTATAAAATCAGAGACCAAGAACAAACATTTCATCTTGAAAGGCGAGTTATAGAAGTTATAGTAATAAAAACAACCCAATAGAGAACAAGCCGTGTATCATTCGTATCAAAAATAAGAAAACGAAAAAACAACACTTTTCTTTATTATTTGTCTCTAAAACCAAAATGAAAAAATGGATAATGATTTGTTTTTTTCATTTTTCATTCATATATACGATTCATATAGTTGTCAGTGTGAAAAAATTAATATACGAGTCGCACCACCCAAACCTTGAAAAAAGTGCGACTTATAGTTAGAAAAATACAGTAACTTTTCAGTAGGAGGTCCGTCATGTCCTTGTTTCTATAGTGAAGGCCATTACTCTGCTTTTAATGTTCCACAGTGTGATATTTAACACATCTACCTTACATTTATTCAATTATAGGTGTGAGTGGGGTCGCCTTGTGATGGAAATTTCTTGTCAAGCTAAAGAATGTATTGTTTGGGTTTAGAGAACTAAAGTATTCATGGTCACAGGCAGTGGTATGATCGGCTCTGTCTGGGCCTCTTCAAGCGAGGGTCATTATGTCCAGCCATTATCTACCAGGGTTAAAACAACAGGTTGTTGTTCTGCTCATCCTCCCCATTTAGAATTATTGGAATACGTTAGTCCAGCTAATCAAGGCCCCAGTTTAACATCTCCACATACCATTGTCTCCCTCCGAAGGTTGTTTATCGTATGATCTGTCTCATGTTGATATGATGACCTCGGAAAACTTTATAAGAAACCTGTTATTGTTTTGACAGGTTCAGATTAGGAAGAGACGGACCTCGCGGGAGGGACAGATAGGTTTATTTTTCATTTTCTCTGTAATTGTGCACAATTGCTTTAATAAATCCAGACTCTTTGATTGAAGACAACTTTTCTCCAGTTTTTATTTTTCTGAGATATAAAAATCCACAACAGCCTCTCCACAGATCTGAACTGTAACATGGTTGGGTTTGGCCTCCATGACATACAGCTTGGCTTGGTTTGGTTTCATAATAGAAAGGTTTAATGCCATACTGTGAAACATTCCAGACGAAGCAAAAACATCTCTACGGAAAAGAGTATTTGGTGGACCCGTCATCAAAAAAGTTACACAATGCACCTTTAAGTATAAGCGTCAGGAACATAGGAAGTGCAAAAAGTGGAATCATTTGGATGATTTCAGCCCTGGAATTGCCAAATTACACTGAACTGAGGACAAAAACAGCTTTAATCATGTGTGAATGAAACAAAACACAACTCGAGGTCTGTTTTTGAGGAGGCAACAACATTATAACGTGGGTTAAAACTCACAAGAATCCATTTTGTGTAATATAGGACCTTTAAGTTGAAGTTATTATAAACAAAACAAATCACTGGTCTAACATGTAAATAGCACGGCTTTGGTTCAGGCCTAACAACATCAGTGAAAGAACCCCAAACTCTGCACTGTTGTCGAGTCATTGGGCAAGAACACTGCCTCCGATACTAGTTTCAACACAAAGAACATCAAATCCCACCGAATCTTTCTACAAGTGGTTTTGCTTTGACAACCCTCAAAACACAACACGTGTACCAAAACCTTTTCCTCACAGCTCCTTCCTTTTCTTTCCTCCAGTCTAATCATTTCTATAAACAAACCAAAATCTGATATTGTTATTTAAATAAAACATTAACTCAGAGTCAAAAGTTGGCTTCGAAATTACGTTGGCATTCTGACGACATTCTTAGGTTGTGTTTTTTATTCCTCTTTGAAAAACACCTCTCGTTTCTTGGTAGTTTTTCACCAAAATTTCAAACTTGATTTCGATATTAAGGATTTGAGACTCAATACTGATTCTGATACCACAATAATAAAAAACTCTCTTTATTTAGACAATAGATGCGCTTTTCAACATTAAATCACAGGACTTTCTTTTATATTATTTAACATTCTAAAACTGCTCAGGAAAGGCTCATTTCTGTCCTGTAAATGTGACTTTCTTAGTATCGATACCTGCTCAAGTGAGCGTCTAGTTTCGATACCAGTTAGTATTTGATTTTTCTGATAGTTTTAACTTTTCAATTTTTCCCAGAAGACTGTTACAAAACACATCTAAAAGAGGAGAAAAGTGGTTTCTTTTATACTGGCTCTGAGTGGTTCTGTGATGTCCAAATACGACGCTTGTTTATGAGTTCCCATAATAGTAAAAAAAAAACTAAAAAAAAAAAAACACCGGCCTCAGCAGAAGAAGGGGACAGTTATGTAACGATTCCTGAAGTGCATAGGCCCAGGGAGGGAGAGAGGGGGAGCGGGAGGGGAGAATATAATTATTTCAGATACGATTGGTCGTCGTTTCTGGGAAGCGAAGGAAGAGTTCAAAAGTCCAAGAATCACTCATCCTCGGCCGAAGAGGCAGCCAAAAGGAATAAAGAAATACACGGACAATTCTTCACACATTCAAGATAGGCTGTAGATAAACAGATAAAGGATTTCCATTAAATTGTTGTATTGCCATGACAACATAACGGATTAAAGTATTAAAGAGGCTGTACCCAACTTTAAAGGCCCATATTACTCTATTTTCTGATCTGTTACATACCTGGAGTTATGTTTCGTTTCATTCACAAGTTTTAACACAAAATCTTGCATATTTAGACTGAGTTCTTCACTCAAGCACTCTGTTCCACCTTGTGATGTCATGTGGTGATACAGGAAGTGCTCCACTGTGTTTTTAAACTCCACACACCTTCGCTAGAATCATCTGGATGATTTTGGAGCTGAAATTGTCCATCTCCATTGACCTAAAGGTAATAGGAGCTGTTAACTTGGAGACCTTATGTGTCCAGAAAGGCGCCTAATAAATAAAATGTATTATTATTAACTTGAAAACTACCACTTCGTGACATCACATTTGGAGATGTTGACAGATTAATAATGCAGGGTTATCCAAGCATGAGTGAATAAAACAAAACAACTCCAGGTATGTTTTTGTTGAGGTAAGCCCACGAAAAACAATTTTGTGTGATATATTTAAATAAACTTTAATTGCCTCTTCGGGATGACGCTTTTTACTCCGAAAGCAGCTATTTATGGGGGAATAAATTAGGATTGGGCGACATCGCTAATCTAAATATTGAAAGTGTTTTGTTGGATGAGGTTCACAAGGAAGCTACCAGGGAGAAAGAAGCATTGTTGTTGGCTTGAATTACTTGTTTAGTCTCCAAGAAAAATGGTCTTTCCCTAATACATAAATAAGCATCTCCTGAGGTCAGAATAAGTCCACTGCGTACTGTCGGCATCTAATTATAAAGTGTTTTATTAACTAGATCCAGGAAGTGCTTGTTACCATGCTAGTTGTCGTGACAAAATGAAGCTTTGGTCTCTGTGAGCTGGAAAAGCTCTTAGAAACTCAGTTAATAATTAGAATGATCAAAAAGTTCAGCAAGAAATAACTCTGAACCACTGTAAACGTTTTAAAATTAACTAGTTTGGTTTTTCATGGTTTTAAAATCAGGTACAGTGGCTTTAAAGGTGCACTGTGTAGCTTTTCCATTGGGGGTTTGTGACCTGCTTGTTTCTATGGGAACGTCATTGCTCGGCCTGGAATATTCCACAGTATGACATTTCATTTATTCAAATACAGGTGGTTTTACTGCTTAAAAATACCTAGAAAACCAGGCATTCCGACTGTGAGCGGGGTCGCCTCTCCACAGATCTGACCTGTAACTTGGATTGGTTTCATTATATAAAGGTTTAATGCTATACTGTGAAACATTCCAGACAAAACAATAACCTCTCTTGGACAGACCCTCCACCAGAAAGGTTACACAATGCACGTTTAACTTACATTTTACTACAAATTTAACTTTATCTTAACAAAATATTTGATGTTTCTGGTAAAAAAAACAACAGCAGCTGACCTGCCTTGTTACCCAAAGCGAATACTAACCGGTATTTTGTCACACGCCGCATAAACTACGTGTATTTTTGCACACCTTTGTCCACAGGGAGCAGACAGAGCGCACGGTTACACAACACCAAACATAAAACAGCTTATATAACTAATGAAAGTCTGTCTCGATGCAACCAAAAGCCCATCGAGAATGCACGGGGACCAGAGCGAGGGAGAGGGGCGGGAGGAGGAGGCGCCTGATTGGTGGAGAGGGGCCAGACAGAGGTTACATAATAAAGAGCACAGAGGCACAGCTGTCAGTCAGTGCAGGAGCCGGGCCCCCGAGTTTAGACAAGGGTTCAGTGGGATAATGTCTGCCGCATACAGGTTTAATAGGCCATAAGAATGAAATGAATGGGGCAGTTATTCTGTGGCAATGCCTGCGTACAGAACATTTGCAAGTGGTGCAGTTTACATTAATAAAACATAAAATAATACAATAATGATACAGAAATAAAATGGGCAGTATTTAAGGGCCCATATTAGGCTATTTTCTGATCTATGTTGCAATGTTTCCTCATCACAAACAGAACAGGAGTTGTGTTTTGTTTCATTCACACGTTTATCACACAAACTCTGCATATTTAGGATGAGTGTCAGGTCTGTCAGTCAGGTTTGCGGAGAGGCAAGCCCATTCACTGTAAGAACGTATGTTTTTCAGTGCAATAAAAATGAAAACGAATTTAAAAAGTAAATCAGGGCGAAAAATAACAGCAAAAATGATTCTTTTCTATATGGCCAAAATACTAACATTGATAATTATTGATAGAAAAAGGTAAAAAAGGTAGTTCTGACTGGGACAATTCACCGACAAATAATAATCCGAACTTCTTTCCGTATCAATTACTATTTAAATATTTCAAATTATACTTTTTTCCTAAATAGATCAGCATCTTTTTAAATAAGAACGTTTCATCATGATTTGTAAATTTCACTTGACAAGAAAGTAAAAGATTTTGTGATTAAAATATGAAAATACAGACACTTAAGATAAGAAAAACAACAACTTTCTGCATTTAAAGTAAGAAACAAAATTGAATGTTGCTTGAATTAAGAAAAACACTTATTCCACTGCCAGATAATTTTACTTGTCAAGTTGAATTTGCTCAAATAAAGTTGAAATTTAAGTCATTTTAGATATTGTTATGTCTCTGGGCTGCACAGTTAAAGATGCAGTACGTAACTTTCTCCGCTGTGTCCACGTGTTACAGCGAGGAAAAGTAAGAAAAACCAAGATGGAAAAGTGGTAAAAGTAAAGTAATAATTTAATAAACAGGATTGTAAATGAACAAAACATGCTAAAATTTGTCCATAAAATAACCTAAACTAAGAAATAAAATAACAGGATTAACAAATAATGAGTTTTGTAGGTCTTAAAACAAGTGACTAAACTAAGGGACACGTAAAACAAAACTAAATCATGAGTGTCCCAAGATACAGTCAGGATCTACAGACAAAAAAGGCGCAAAACAGAACTCCACTAAACTAACAGAAACCAAGGAGAAAGATGATGTTTTGTACAGAAGATTTGTGCTGTTCTATCACAGGGCATTAGGGAAAATGAAGTATAAAAATATATGTGCATCGTATGACCCGACATCAAAATTAAGACTCAATTGGGACTTAATCCTGAACTAGACCAAGACGAGTAGTAGGACACTTCTTAAAACCCCTTTTTATTGGTTGGCTTTGCTTTAACGGGTTTTAGCTTGATTTTATTCCTTATTTCTTTTCTTTTATTAATTATAATTAGTTGAATGGTTTCAATCACTGTCTGTTTTTGTACGTATGCTATTTTTATGCTTTTTGTATTGTTTTTGTGGCTTGTACAGCACTTTGTAAACCTTGTTTTGAAAAGTGTTACATAAATTAAGAATTATTATTATTATTATTATTATTATTATTATTATTAATTATAGTAGTAGTAGTAACAGTAGTAACAGTAGTAGGTGTAGTAGTCATATCTCCATTTAAATTACTTTTCTAGACACACATGTTCTTACAGGCCCACCAAGCAATGCAAATTAGCAGTAGTAGTAGCAGTAATAGTGGGAGCAGTACGTTGCAAACAAGCTTAAGATATAAACACTTAAATCTATCAGAAAATGACTTAATAGTCATGAAATGATCTTGCTCCATTGACAGATAATTTTGCTTGACAAGTTATCTTAACATAAACAACCTCTAAACTAGAATTAAGCCGTCTCAGATCTAGTGAGTAGATAATAAATCTGAAAACAAGATGAATAACCTGATATAAGTTTTAAAATCTGGACCAGATCAGAGAAATTTTGTAGCGCCCCAATTGGTCTGAAAACATAGGAGCCTTAGACTTCTACGTGATACAACTGAGCAGTTTAAGAATGCCACAGAGGCCACAGGGACCCGATACTGCAAACTGAGAAGGAGAAACATCTTGTACTCAAGTTACATAATCTCCTCAGTGTTTATAACTGTTTATGTAACTAAAAAGAACGCGGGAGTGAAGAAGAAGCAGAAGAAAAAAGCATGAATGAGACGACCGGTGCCATTGTTAAAGGATTAGGGGTGGAGTCGGCAATTTAACTTACATAAGGCGGTTGTACGTGGTGTTCGTGGTTTGGGGAGTTGTAGGAATACTGTGTACTCTTTTACTGACGGAAGATTAAACGGGATGGACCAGACTTGTTTAGTCTAGTTCCAGGAAAACACGCTTAATACTGGGGATGGGCAGATTGGTACAAAAATATCTGTATTTTAAAGATGCATAACTGTGCTTTGTCTGGAATGTTTCACAGTGTAGCTTTAAACTTTTCTGTCTTCACGGAGACCAAACCAGACCAAGTAACAGGTCTTTTTTTTCATTAATGCACAGCTATAATGTTCAATTTTAATGTATTCATAAGGTGGAAGCTTTAAGATGAGCCCTTTTGAGTTTTTTGCCTCTTCCTGCACTTTTTTATCTAGTGTGTGTGTTTTTTAAATTATTATTATGTTATATACGTGCTAAATAAAAAAAATAAAAAAATAAAACAAAAAAAGATCTGCTCACAGCCAGAATGCCTGTTTTTCTAGGTATTTTTTGAGCTATAAAACCGCCTGTAATTGAGTAAATGTAAGGCAGAGCTGTTTAATGTCACACTGTGGAACATTCCAGGCAGAGCAGCGACATATCCATAGAAACAAGCAGATGACGGACCCCTAAACAAAAAGTTACACCTTTAAGTGCACCTTTAACACTGACTAGGTTATCAAAATGTATTGATTCTCAAAAACACAATACAATATCCACGTTTAAAATGGAAAAAATACATATATAAATGTTTTTAAAATGCAAAAATTCTTATTACTCACTACTTTATACCCCACAGTGTATTGTTGGCTAAAAATTGTGCTGGATGAGAACCATATAAAAGGAACTATATAGGCACTATTATTTAGGGATTATCCAATATAGATTTTTTTTGTACCCGATATCTAATATTTGTCTTGTGTTTGTTTCATTCACACGTTTAACACACAAATCCTGCATATTTAGGAGTTCTTCTCTCAAACAGAAAACACTTTCAGCCCTGGACTTGCCAACCTCTACTGAACAAAAGGTAAAAGGAGCTGTTAACGTTAAAACTACCACCACATGACATCACAAGGTGGAACAGAGCATTTTGAGCTTTGGAGATGTAGACAGACTAATAAAAGAGTTACTCAAACAAGTGTGAATAAAACAAAACACAACTCCAGGTCTGTTTTTGAGGAAGTAACATAATAACGTGGCTGAAACCTCACAAGAACTAATTTTGGATAATATGGGACCTTTAAGCTTTTAAAAAAAACAACGCAAATTTATGTTAAGTTATAGTGAAGTTTACACATTTTTGATTTTGGTATAAAAATGTAATGTACTTACACATGGTACAGTATTTTGCAGCTGGTGAGAAAGAAAATTATTTTTGCAGAAAGCATTCACATCAAATTATCAAATATATTTTCTTCTTGTACTTGCATAACATGTTTAGTCCCAAATAAATCATTAAACAGTTCAACGTGGGTTTTTCCTGACGCAGTTTCCCAGACTTGATGACATAATCCTTATTTTTTTGTTTTTTTCATCTGGCTGAATAAATATGTTTTCAGTTTTGGGGACATTACCCAAGCTTTTAGTCAGACTGAAAACAACAGCGGCGCATTGTGAATCCATTACATAACTGTAATGTCAGAGATGCTTTTGTAACACGGCACCCGTCAGGTCTGAAACATCATACTGAACTACACACGCAGTCGATATGAAGATCTGAACCTTATCTGAGTTTTTAAAAATGAAATAAGTTTTAAAATAGTAATAGTAGAGATTAAAATACAAAGACATCTGCATTTTTAAATAGACGATGAAGTAGGAGTTTTGCAAAGTTACAATTTGGGATAGTCACCATGCAGCTATTTATTTCACATAAAATAATGTTCAATTTGAATTTTAAAATGATGGGGAGAAGAAACTTTTTGTAAATGCTTATATCACAGCAAATGGCAATTTTTTATAGATTTTTTGTACTTTTTTGTATTTATGTATTCTGTCAAAAAAGTTTTACTAAAGTTGTCTTGAAAATAACAATATTCATGTCAATGGTGCCATTTTGAGGACTTGAATAAAAATGTGCTTTTTAATTGCTAATTGCTCTGGTAACAATTACATTTCTTTATGGATAAAGGAGAAATCCAATTCTCCTTTCAATTAGTCAAGTTTATTTTGGTCGAATATGTTTCACAGCTCTTCCAAGCTGCTTCTTCAGTTTTTCTTCTGCTTCTTGGATGAGCTACGAAACATATTCAACCAAAATAAACTTTTATCCAGTTGACTAATCGAATTGATCCTTTTGCGCTGGATTCTACCTGGACGACTGAGGGATTTTACATCACATTTTGAGTCAGTGCATTTGTGTTTTGTTATTACATATTGAAAACTCCATTATATTAACCCTGTGTAATACTATTCAACACGACTTTCTTCTCTTTCTCAGACAGTTTCATAATTGAAAACTTAATCGTTACGGTAACAATTAAATTTTTTTTTTGTCTGTGCTATTTTTGTCATCATTACATACTGAAAATTCCATTCTGCCAACGTAACACAATTCAACACAACTTCAGACGGTAGGATCCCAGAGGAGCTCCGAAGTGCACAGTCTGTCCCGGTTTGTGAGGCTATAAGCAGCTTATGGCCACGTCACATATTTACTACAGCGTCTATGGAGAAACCCACTGAGACTCCAGGAAATAGCCTGGACCGGAAATGACACAAAGGACCGGACTACTGTGAAGAGCAGGTCAAATGAAATACGATCATTATAAAACGAATGCACTTCAGCATGTATGGGGGAGGCTATACGTGTGTGTGTATGGCTAAAAATGGGACAGGGAATATGAAGAGACACTTTGGGATGATTCTCGAGAGATACTATTGTTTGAGGTTAAGTGCTGCTTCAATTGGTCTATTGTCTGGTTCTTTTAGGGGTCAAGTCTTTAGTCTATGGTCTTGGTTTTGCCAGATGTTAGAATAAAATGCTTATAATGAAGTTATTTAAAAAATGTACATCAAACAATCTCATGGTACAAGGCAGGCTCAGAGGATGAAAGAGCCTTTGTTAACCTATCTCTGCTAAAACCAGATGTGTGACCTCTTATGACCTTTTCCCTCCTTGCAGGACTGTTCACATCGTAAATTTGTACCTATCTGATCCAATGTAAAACAAAGTCATGATATACTTCACTATGTTATCTGTGGTAAACTTAACGAGATTATGTATACGTTGATCAGGTTGCCTTTGTACTGACATGATGGATTGTTGGAAATGAATAAAGGTGTGCCGCAGGGGGAGGAGCTTTGGAAGAGCAGCGTGAACGGCCTAGAGAGCCGGACGAGTGGGCTATGCTCTTCTCCGTGCAAAAAGGCACGTAAAAGAGAACTGACTCAATGGTCTGATTTAATCTCAATTGGTAGGAGACTGGCGTTTAAATGTCAGAAATACTGTCACTGGATTGTGATTGTATAAAAATTCATGACATAATGGTCCTTC
Source organism: Odontamblyopus lacepedii (assembly GCA_034769755.1). Taxonomy (NCBI): domain Eukaryota; kingdom Metazoa; phylum Chordata; class Actinopteri; order Gobiiformes; family Gobiidae; genus Odontamblyopus; species Odontamblyopus lacepedii. The sequence continues at coordinate 13,309,461 of CM068345.1, read as the reverse complement.
GATCGGATTCGGTGTACTTCTGCTTGGAGGATGAACGACAGAGATTGGTGCCGCCAGACTCCAGCTGAAAAATCCGTCTTTTCTCGACGGCAACCCCTGTGGGGCATCCTCTTCGTGGAAGGACCCGGTCAACCAGATCCAGTTATATCACCTGAGGTCAGAAATTTAACTTCTAGAGAGTGAAGTTATATAGAACTACATAGAGATTTGTAGTTATTGTAGTGTGTGAATGAATTGTTGAATGTATGGAAATTCAAACTGATCATTGTTAAGATGTATCAAGGTTGAATCTCATTCAGGTCACAGGTCGATGTTTTGTTGAAAATTGATCTAGCGTCCTTCTCGGTGTGTGAATTAACACCCAGTTTATGACCGCCCATCGTGGTAGAAGATTTTCATAAAACACAGAGATGTTTCTTTGATCAACAGTAGGCAAAACTTAGACACAAAGTATCATGGCAGAGAAAAGGAGAAAAAAAACAGTAAAAATAGAAACAGACTCGGAGAGAGTTGCAAATTCCTACGAAAATGAAAAGTAAAATATAATTTTGGTGAAAAATTAGATGAAATAAAGTTAAGTGAGCTAATAATGAACCTATCAATTCAGGAGAAGTAAAAGCGTAGTGCCGTTAAAAGTATTTAAAGTGTCTCGTCCGAAGGGCGATGATAGCACAGTGGTGTAAAAAAAAGCCCTCTACAGGCAGGACAGGTAGAGGGTGGTGAGGAACAAGGCGAAAATGAGAAATAAGACGAAAAGAAAAAGAAAAGGAGGAGTTTAGGACTATGGGGCTTTATCCAAAACTTCCAGAATTAGAAGTACAAAAACACAAGCCAACCAAAATCTAGTTTGGGCATTTCCCACTAATCCAGAGGCCCAGCAGAGCCCTCCACCCGCATATGATAAGAAAACTTCACCCCCCTGCGTTTCCCATCTCCTAGGTCAAAAGGTGACAGTAAGACAGAGGTGCGAGGCCTAGTCAACTGTGCCAAGAGAAGAGAGGGAGAGGGGGAGGAGGGGGGGGGGGGAGATAGAAAGAGAGGAAAAAGTAAGTGACAGAGAGACAGACAAAGGGGAGATAGTGACAGTGAGAAAGACAGAAACACAAATTCCGTAAGCATGACTAAATAAGAAATACAAATATAAGTGTCAGGAAAATAAAATAATATTGACACAATAGGCTTTGCCAAATGTGTCAAACAGGGGGAAATAAGGTTAATACAATAGGTTTTAATAAATACTAAAAAAAATTTTTGTAAACAATGCTAATCTGTATTAAAAATAATGCACAAAGACAACAGAGACCTAGAGGAGTTTACCTACTCCAGAGCATCCTTTTCACATGCTACACATGGACTCATGAAGATAAAAGAACAACCAGACTCTGATCAAGATCTTATTGACTATATGAGAAATAAACTGTTAACAAGAAACGCTTGTAAACAACAATAAACTGCCAGAAAGAACTATTTCTCCACAGGGCAACACGCAAACCAGGAGACCACGTGTTCATAAAGACTCTAAGAGGAACAGGACCAGTCCAAGGAGGGACCCATCAAGTCGTCCTTGCTACATCTACTGCAGTAAAGGTCAAGGAAAGGTCAACCTGGAGCCACATCAGTCGCACTGTAAGTGAAGGAACCAGTTGGACCTGACAGATCCAGACCCAGCCTCCGAGAACTCGCAAACGCAGAACGCCTAGACTACTGGACCTCCTAGACGCAGGACATCATTGACTCAGGACTTCACTTCAAGAGTGAGCAGTAGGTAAACAACTGTTCACTCCAACGGTGTTCTTACGAGGAAGTTAACCTCGGCACTGAAAAAGATGACAGCTCCATCCATCCCGTGGGAAAACAACTGTCTGAGAGAAGAAGACGCCAGACAGCCACATGACACCTAGAAGTTAAGATGGTTAAATAAGGTGTTATTGTAATCATTCTATTCATGGTGCACATAGCAATATTGTTTGTGATATATCAAACATACACACCCTGACTCTGGTAGTGAGTGCACAATTCACACAACACAAATGTAACAACTGTCTTTGAGACTGTGACACAGCCTACAACCAAGCACTGACAAAAAGAGGACAAGACAGAACTGACCCTGACGAAGACAACCAGGACTTTGAACACAAATAAGCAAATGTAAACACAAGTTAAAATGACTAAGAGCCAACATTATCCTCAGTGTAACGATTTTACACATTTTTGTGATGGCATGTGCTAATATAAAGTGAAATGACATGTTCTGATCTTATATGATGTAATTTTTATAAACAGGGGGAAAATGTTAGAATAAAATGCTTATAATGAAGTTATTTAAAAATGTACATCAAACAGTCTCATGGTACAAGGCAGGCTCAGAGGATGAAAGAGCCTTTGTTAACCTATCTCTGCTAAAACCAGATGTGTGACCTCTTATGACCTTTTCCCTCCTTGCAGGACTGTTCACATCGTAAATTTGTACCTATCTGATCCAATGTAAAACAAAGTCATGATATACTTCACTATGTTATCTGTGGTAAACTTAATGAGATTATGTATACGTTGATCAGGTTGCCTTTGTACTGACATGATGGATTGTTGGAAATGAACAAAGGTGTGCCGCAGGGGGAGGAGCTTTGGAAGAGCAGCGTGAACGGGCCTAGAGAGCCGGACGCAGTGGCCATGCTCTTCTCCGTGCAAAAAGGCACGTAAAAGAGAACTGACTCAATGGTCTGATTTAATCTCAATTGGTAGGAGACTGGCGTTTAAATGTCAGAAATACTGTCACTGGATTGTGATTGTATAAAAATTCATGACACCAGAGTTAGTCCAGGTTTAGTCCAGTCCTGATTTAGGCCCAGTTGATTCTAGTCTGATCTAGATTACACCTAAATTTAGAACAAGTTTAGTCACAATTTAGATTCTGCTTAGTCCTGGTTTAATCTGGTTTGTGAAGAGAAACTGTTTTCTTTTTATAATTTAATTTGTCAAATCTTAAAAGGAACTATTAATTGCCTCTCACTTTAATAAACATATATAATAACTACAATACCATTGTCTGGTCTTCATTCGCACCTCCTTTAAAGTTTCGCTCTTCTGTTCCAGCAGATATTCTTAGCCACAGTCATGTGGCCTTAAATTAGCGTTACATTTAATTTAGTCTAGGTTCAGTCCTGTTGGGACTGGCTTGGTCCCAGTTCAGTCCTGAGTTAGCCCTGGGTTATTCCTGGTTTAGACCTGGTTGGGTCCTGGGTCAGTCTGGGTTTAGTCCTGGTTGGGTCCTTGGTTAGTCCCAGTTTAGTTCTGATTTGGTCCTGGTTTAGTCCTAGTTTAGTCCTGGCTTAGTCCTGGGTTTGTCCTATCTTGGTCCCGCTTTAGTCCTGGTTGAGTCTTGGGTTAGTCTGTGTTTAGTCCTGTTTCAGTCCTTGGTTAGTCCCTGTTTAGTCATGCTTTAGTCCTGATTTAGTACTGATTTAGTCCTGATTTAGTCCTGGTTTAGTCCTGGTTTAGTCCTGGTTTAGTCCTGCATTGGTCCTGTCTTGGTCCTGTTTTAGTTGTGGTTCAGTCCTGGATTGGTCCTATCTTGGTCCTAGTTTAGTCCTGTATTGATCCTGGTTTAGACCTGTATTGGTCCTATCTTGGTCTGGGATTAGTCCTAATTTAGTCCCAGTTTAATCCTGGTTTACTCCTGTATTGGTCCTTTCTTGGTCCTGGTTTAGTCCTGGTTTAGTTCTGTTTTTTTAATATATTTGTTACTATATTTTTAATACATTTGTTCAGTTTATCAACACTGTACCCTAAGAATCGCTGTATTAGTCAGTGGAGTTAGAAGAGTTACAGGTCCAACCTTTCAAGCAGTACAAAATAATCCGTATATCCAATGACCTCCAGCGCTTCCTGCAAATGTTCATAACTCACTTAAAATGATCCTGTAGACTTTACCTGAACACACAGACTGGATCAGATCTACAAAATCCTCTCTCTCTGTCTCTCCTCCTTCACACAAAACCCTGTTCTGCCTCTTTTCCTCTTCCTCCACTGGCAGCTCCTCCAGTGAAGTCCAGGTGCTGCAGTGAGCATGCGCCGCTCAGCTCTTACATAAAGCCCAGAGTTATAAAACTGAGAAAAGAGGCTGGTGTAGGTCTGAAATTACACCTGAGGGGCCGAGGCAACAGGTCGGGCTGAACAGAGGCGAGAACAAAGAGCCGACGATACATGCTAAAAATAAAGAAAGAAAAACTGTACCGAAAATATCGTTGGTCTAAAAGGTGCATTGTGTAACTTTTCTGTCTCCATGGAGATGTTACTGTCTTGATTATTCCACAGTACGGAAATAAACTTGGTAGTTACAATGAGACAAGGTCAGATTTATGGAGAAAGAAGCTTGCGCACGGTTAGAATTAATGCTATTTCAGGTATTTTTGAGCTAGAAAACACCTGTAATTAAACTGCAAAGGGAGATACTGGATGTTTAATGCTGTACTGTGGAACATTACAGGCAAATAAATAGCATCTCCATGGAGACAAGCAAGCAGCGAACCCTCCACCTTGCACTGTAAACCCGAACATTCAAAATAATTAAATAGATAATGTGGTGCACACTTTAAAAATAGTCTTACTAACTTAATTATGTCAAGCTGCTGTAACATGTTCTTCTTTTTGAGTCATTTTGACAAATATTTTTAGATTTAAGTGAAATATTGTGGGTATAACTGAGCATAACTTAAAAACATAGATGAGGTACAACTTAGTAGAATTAAGTCCTGTTATTTCTATTGTTTCAAATAGGGATGAATTAAAAATAAACTAAATTTATATAATACAAGCTAAAATACAAGACCATTTCAAAATGACTGAGTCGCTTTAACGGAAAACTACAAGTCATTTTAACTGCAAATATTTGAGTTGAGGTATTTATTTAGCTGTTTTCAAAAGGTACAATTAGAAGCCATCCAACCTGTTAAGTTCTGGAAGATTGTGACTTTTGAGTTCATCATCTTAAAAAAATTGAGGTAAGCGATTGCCTCAGTTTTGATTTCTGGTAACTTACTCAGGTTTACAGTGCAGAAGTTGCATAGTGCAGGTTTAACAGAATCGTATGGGGAGTGAAATTTAAAAATGGCGACGTAGGTGAACTGGAGAATCGAACTGCTCCAAGTTCTAGGTTATCAAGGCTACATGTTAATGTTTAAGCACTTCTTTGTCTGGCTCAATGGTCCCTAAATCGCCTGGAATCCAGAATACACACTTCTTTAATACTTTATGAAGATGTGGGTCTGGTCACTGGTGAATCTCCTTGTTTTCAGATGGACGTCACTGTCAGGTGGATTCGCCCATCAGGGACATCCATGGTCTGTCAGTATTAATAACAAAAAAAAGGTAAAAACACCACAGTAGGCTCAAAAATAATGCTGGATTTCTGCAGAATCAGGCTACGTTTACACATAGTATGTTGAGAAACAAATATTTCCCTCCCTTCATTTCCCAAAATAACATCGTGCAAGTAGCATCGGTTTCAAAAAAGTTTTCGTTTACATTTACACGGGTATTTTTAAAAACGGAGACATTTCCCTTCATTTGTAAAGATGGCTACCAACGAAGGAAAATGTCTCCGTTTTTAAAAATACCCGTGTGTGTAAACGGGGCCACAACGAATGAAGCAACAAACTGTTAATCTGAGGTGAGAGAAATGTGATTATTATTGTAAATGACATGACCAATGACCTTTCCTTTCACAAGTGTCACTGAAAGATACGGATCTGATTGGACGATTATGGTTGACCGGGTATGAGACACAACAGATGGCAGGAGGACCAGACCGAAATCAATCTGTATAAAAATAATACAGAGATATCAGTGTGAATTTACCAGGCAAGTCCCCAAACTGTGGTTAGCGTCTCTTAGTTATAAACATTTTCATCTTATTATCTAGATGCTAGTAGAAGTTGGCAATAGGGATGTAACAATAACCGAAATATGGTGATATCGTATCGTCAAAGATCTCAATAATATCGTGGAGCATCACAATATATCGAATCACAAGTCTCTTTGCTTAAATGAACAATTATGATGCAGATATAAGTAAAAAAACAGAGGGAACTACATAGACCATGATCCTTTGCTCAGTTTCAGTGCAGACGACATGAAGAAATAACTGTTCTAAGCACTTTTACATCTTCATTCTTTGGATTAAGTCTTGTGAAGGCGTTTTTAGAGGAAAAAGTAGCAGATTACAGCGTATTTATTTTGTGAGCCTCCATAAAATATTGTAATAAATATTGTGCTGTGAGATGTATATTGTGAAAATATCGTACAGGGAGATTTGAATATCGTTACAATCCTAATGATAATATATAAAAAAGAAAGATTGCAACAGTTCTGAAGATATGCAAAATTAGAACTGTGTGTATATCATCTATAAATGAAAGTATAAGCTAAAAATGACAGAAAAATCAGCAAAATCTAAATAAAATGGTCAGAAAGGTCTAGTGTAATTTCCCAAACAAGACTACAAACTGCACTTTTGTCGTTTACTTCATGCTCTATTCACGTTTCAATGTTCAAACGTCTCAACTAAGGCATTTACAGGCACATTCTAGGTCAGTGTGAAGGTTAAATTCCTGATACTGATACTGCAAACCGCTCGTTCTGGCCAAGACGCCTCCTCCACATCCGCCCGTGTGTGGATATAAATGTATGATAAGGCACATTTGATAGATAAAAAGAAATAAAAGAAGATGCTGACTCATTTTTATGATTTTATGATTTGGCAGCGTCGGGTCCCCGTAGCTGAGGCCGGAGCTTATGTAATGACCTGACTCAGTTACACAACAGAAGAACTGCATGTCCAGACCACACTGCGGAGGGACGGGCAAAATTTAACCTGGAAATGAAATTGAAAACCCAAAAGATGACCCGACTGACCTACGTGGATTACAGTGGAAAGAGACGTTACTTCCCCTTTAACTTTTCTAGTTTTGAACATGTATTTGTAAAGCTGAAACCTTCCTGATACATTAAAATGACAGATTTGGTTGGAAAAGATCCTTTCTTCAAACTTTAAAATGGCTGAAACCTAAATTTATAAGTTGAAACGGTGCACTATGTAACTTTTTGCTTGCTTGTTTCGATGGATATGTGATTCCTCTGCCTGAAATGTCCCGCAGTATGACATTAAACGGCTCCAACTTACATTTATTCGATTACAGGTGGTTTTATAGCTCAAAAATACCTAGAAAAACAGGTATTTTCACAGTGGTCTGGTTTGGTCTCTGTGAATATAGAAAGGTTTAATGCCATACTGTGAAACATTCCAGACAAAGCAACAACATCTCCATGGAGAAAAGCATTTGACCAAAAAAAAAAAAAAAAAAAAAACACCCAAAAAGTTACACTATGCACCTTTCAACAGCAGGTTAGCCCAAACAAAATATTGTTCTTTTCTGGCTATTTTAGGCCGATATCTAATATGTTAAACAGCGCAAATATCGGAAAAGATAAATAAAATATCTATTTCCTTATATTTGATCCTTAACTCAAACAGTATTTAATAGTTTCTAGGCTACTTTTAATCACAGTTTTAACAAGATTCACTCAGAGTAATTCATTTAACTGTTAACTAAAGATCTGCTCACTACTTACTACAACTACTACTGCAAAAACTACTACAACTACTGCAACTACTACTACAACTACTACAACTACTGCAACTACAACAACTACTACAACTACTACTGCAACTACAACAACTACTACAACTACTGCAACTATAACAACTACTACAACTACTGCAACTACAACAACTACTACTGCAACTACAACAACTACTACAACTACTGCAACTACTACTACAACTACTGCAACTATAACAACTACTACAACTACTGCAACTACAACAACTACTACTGCAACTACAACAACTACTACAACTACTGCAACTACTACTACAACTACTGCAACTACAACAACTACTGCAACTACTACTGCAACTACAACTACAACTACTGCAACTACAACAACTACAACAACTACTGCAACTACAACAACTACTGCAACTACTACTGCAACTACTGCAACTACAACTACTGCAACTACAACAACTACTACTACTGCAACTACAACTACTGCAACTACAACAACTACTGCAACTACTACTGCAACTACAACTACTACTACTGCAACTACAACAACTACTGCAACTACTACTGCAACTACAACAACTACAACTACTACAACTACTGCAACTACAACTACTGCAACTACAACAACTACTACTACTGCAACTACAACAACAACTACTACTACTGCAACTACAACAACTACTACAACTACTGCAACTACTGCAACTACTACTGCAACTACAAAAACTACTACAACTACTGCAACTACAACAACTACTACTACTGCAACTACAACAACTACTACAACAACTACTACAACTACAACAACTACTACAACTACAACAACTACTGCAACTACAACATCTGCAACTACAACAACTACTGCAACTACAACAACTACTACAACTACAACAACTACTACAACTACAACAACTACTACAACTACAACAACTACTACAACTACAGCAACTACTGCAACTACAACAACTACTGCAACTACAACAACTACTACAACTACAACAACTACTACAACTACAACAACTACTACTACTGCAACTACAACAACAACTACTACTACTGCAACTACAACAATTACTACAACTACTGCAACTACTGCAACTACTACTACTGCAACTACAACAACAACTACAACAACTACTGCAACTACAACAACTACTGCAACTACAACAACAACTACAACAACTACTGCAACTACAACAACTACTGCAACTACAACAACAACTACAACAACTACAACAACAACTACTACTACTGCAACTACAACAATTACTACAACTACTGCAACTACTACTACTGCAACTACAACAACAACTACAACAACTACTACAACTACAACAACTACAACAACTACTGCAACTACAACAACTACTACAACTACTGCAACTACAACAACTACTACTACTGCAACTACAACAACTACAACAACTACTACAACTACTGCAACTACAACAACTACTACTACTGCAACTACAACAACTACAACAACTACAACAACTACTGCAACTACAACAACTACAACAACTACAACTACTACAACTACTGCAACTACAACTACTACTACTGCAACTACAACAACTACTACTGCAACTACAACAACTACTACAACTACTGCAACTACAACAACTACTACTACTGCAACTACAACTACTACTACTGCAACTACAACTACTACAACTACTGCAACTACAACTACTGCAACTACAACAACTACTACTACTGCAACTACAACAACTACTACTACTGCAACTACAACTACTACTACTGCAACAACAACTACTACTGCAACTACTACAACTACTGCAACTACAACTACTACAACTACAACTACTGCAACTACAACACCTACTGCAAGTACAACTGCAATAACTACAACTACTACAACTACAACTACTACAACTAGTACAGCTACAGCAACTACAACTACTCAAACTACAACTACAACAATTACTACAACTACAACACCTACTGCAACTACAATAACTAGAATAACTACAACTACTACTACTACTAACTCAGCTCCACCACCTCCATGTACCAAAGCACTTCATTCACTTCGTTTAAAACTCTGACCTACATGTGCACATCTGCTGAAACCGTGTGGGCCGTCGTCGTCTTCTGAATCCTCGGCCAATCCGAACAAACGGAGTCATTTATAGAGCGAGCAGGTGATCTGAGGTGAAGGGACTCGGCCTCATTTGGGTTGGGAAAAAAAAAAAACTGGTTTAAATTACGCCGCACCTAGAGGGCCATTTCCTGTCGGTTACGTAAAGCAAAGACAAAAGATGGTATCACTTATCAGCGTCCTTATGTAACCAACAACGGACTCGGGAGAAAAATAACCTGGATTCTGGATTCAACTCCTTCCTGCTACTTTCCCATTTAAAATTAGTTCAGCTATTACGGGCATAGCTTTTTAAATCCACTTTTTAGACTTTACAATTTTTATTCTTTTATTTTTTAATACGAGTTCATAATATTTTTTGCGAAAACATGAAAAAAATAAATAAATAAACAGACTAATAAATATAAATTCATTAAAAAAGAAAGGAATAAAAGTAAAATGCAACGTTTTTATGTTGTGCCTTGTGGTTAAGGGTCCGTCACCTGTTTGTTTCTATGGATACGTCATTGCTCCGCCTGGAATGTTCCACAGTATGACATTATTTAATTTTTTATTTACATTTGTATTTAATTCGTGAAAGATTCATGCAAAAATAACTATACTGATGCACCAATGTGAATGAAAAGGAGCAGAAATAACACAAAATAAAACATTTCTTACACTACAACATTTCCAGCTACATTTATATTTATATATACTTACACATTTACACATTTACATTTATATATACTTATCTACGTGACATACACAACATTAAACACTAGTTATTAACACAAAAGGACAATATTTTACTTCATTAAACAGCTCTACATTACACTTATTCAATAACAGTTGGTTTTACAGCTCAAAAATAAACCAGATCAAATAGAAAAACAAACGCGTAGTTGCCTTTCCACAGAGCTAACCTGTCCTCCACCACAATGCACCATTAATATATTATTTTTTTGGTCAGTTTTCTTTTTGTTTCTTTGTTTGTTTATAAGCCCTGTAAGTTCTTTCTTTTTTTTTTTTTAACCAGGGATTTAATTTTGTTTTCCAGCGCTGGAACTGGAAGTGAGGTTATGTAAGAGGAGAGATACATGAGAGGAACAGAGCGAGCGTGGGGTGAGCTGAGGTAGGACTATTGGTTTGTAGGCCACTGTGTCAGACTGCAGCTGCTGAGGGGAGGAAGGAAGGAAGGAGAGAAGGAGAGAGGGAGGAGGGAAGGAGAGGTGGGAAAGGGAAGGGAGAAAGAGCAGGAGAGAGGAGGGAAGGGGGAGGGAGGAGAAAGCAAAGAGAGAGGGAAGAAAGGGAGAGACAGCGAAGGAGAGACAGCAGGGAGAGAAGAAGGAAAGGAGGAGGGAGTGGAGAGAGAGGAAAGGAGGGGGGAGGGAGGAGAAAGCAAAGAGAGAGGGAAGAGGAGGGAAGAAAGTGAGAGAAAGCAAAGGAGAGACAGCAGGGAGAGGTGAAAGAGGGAAGAGAGGAGGGAAAGAAAGGGAAAGTGGAAGGGGGAGAGGGAAGAAAGGATATAGAAGGGAAAGGAAGGAGGAAGGTAAGAGAAAGGGGGAGAGAGAGGAGAGAAGAGAGAGCAAAGAGAGAGGGAAGAGGAGGCAGAGGAGGGAAGGAAAAAGAGAGGCAGCAAAGGAAAGGGAGCAGGGAAAGAAGAAGGAAGAAAGGAGGGAATGGAGAAAGAGGAAAGGAGAACTGGAAGAGCGAAGAGAGAAGAGGGCGAAAGAAAGAAAGGGAGAGGAAGGCTGAGTAGCAAGAACAAAGAGAGAGAAGAAAGGACAGAAGAAGGGAAAGGAAGGAGAGAGGTAGACAACGGACAGAGAGAGGGAGGAGGAGAGACATGGATGAAGGAGAGAGGGAGCAGAAAGAGGAAAGAGAGAGGCAGTGAAGGAAAGACAGCAGAGGAAGAAGGGAGTGGAGAGAGAGGAAAAGAGAGGTGGAAAAGCAGAGGAGAGAGAGAGAAAGAAAGAAAGAAAGGGAGAGGAAACCTGAGTAGCAAGAAAGGAGAGAGAAGAAAGGACAGAAGAAGGGAAAGGAAGGAGGACGGTAAGAGGAAGGAGAGAGGGAGACGGAGAAAGGAGAGAGGGCAGAGGAGGGAAGAAAGAAAGAGAGCGAAGGAGAGACCGCAGGGAGAGAAGAAGAGAAGAAGAGAGTGGAGAGCGAAGAAAGAAGAGGTGAAAGAGGGAGGAGAGGAGAGCGAGAGCAAGAGAGAATGAAAGGACCAGAGCAGGAAAGAAATAAATGTGAGAGGGAAGAGGGGGGAGGGCAAGAAAGAAGAGAGTGAATGTAAGTGGAAGGGGGAGAGAGAAGAAAGGACACAGGAGAAGGGAAAGGAAGGAGAGAGGGAGATGGAGGAAGGAGGGAGGGAGGGAGGAGAGTTACGTAAAGCATTCGCCCGAGCAGCCAACAGGGCACACGGTGTACTCGCTCTGAAAGACCAAACCAGACCCACATTCAAAAACATGGCCACAGACGTCATCCAGCTATTACAGGGGAGGTCTGGAGCGGAGAGCACAATTTAGGATTTTAAAAACGCCAAAAAGCACCAGAATAAATGACGCAAAACAACAAAATTGGTCTATTAAATACGCAGGCTGAACATGCTGACTTCACTGCCCGTGTTCCACCTGTTGCTCCACCAGAGCAGTGCAGCGTTAGACGAAAATCTAATTGCGATTTTTAGGATTTGATTTGGAATTTGTGATCAGAGTGGATTTAAACAGTTGCAGGAGCGTTAATGTTTGAGAGAGAAGAAAATATGAAAGTTATACAAGAATTCCTTGTATTTCAGAACATGTTTGTAGAGGAGTAAACCAGGTCTAAACCAGGTCTAACCCAGGACTAAGTCAGGTCTTAATCAGGACTAAACTGAGGTTAAAATAGAACTAAACCAGATGTAACCCAGGACTAAACTAGGTCTGACCCAGGACTAAGTCAAGGTCTAAATCAAGTCTAAACTAGGGCTAAAATATAGGACTAAACAAGAATCTAAACCCAGGACTAAACAAAGTCTTACCTACGACTAAACCAGATGTAACCCAGGACTAAACCAGGTCTAAATCACAACTAAACTAAGTCTAAACCAGGTCTGACCCAGGACTAAGTCAGCTCTAAATCGGGTCTAAACTAGGTCTAAGAGAGAAATAAACCAGATCTAACTCAGGTCTAAACTAGGACGAAACCAGATCTAACCCAGAACTAAACCGGAGGCTAAACCCAGGACTAAACAAAGTCTTACCCAGGATTAAACCAGATAAAACTCAGGCACTAAACCAGGTCTAAACTCGGTCTAAGCCACAACTAAGCCAGGTCTAAAATGGGACTAAACCATTTATTTATTATTAAGACAGACCTAACCCAAGACTAAACCAGATCTAAACCCAGATCTAAACCAGGTCTAAACTAGGTATAAACTAGGTCTATCCCGGGACTAACAGAGGACTAACCAGATCTAACTATTCTCATAATATTTCATACATTTTTTCAGATCAGAGTGAAGTTACACATTGCAGCTTTAATCCTATATTCCACTGGTTACACAGAGAATAACAGTGAACAATGAAGCACAGGCAGGAGATTCCAGACGTTATACAAGACCATTATAAAAGGTTCATGTAAGTATGTGCTCTGAGTATGGCACATAATTGTCCAGCAATTACCCTGTACCGGACATGTACTGCAGCTTTACTTTCAACATCAAGTACTTCTATATTTAAAGGGCCTGTGCCTGATTTCAAATACGCTCTTTAGTCTGAACCGTTTGCCCCACACACGTCGTCCTTTCTGACTCTGACAACATGATAGTGAAGCTGTCATTCATATTCTCGACTCTACGTCCACCAACTAAAACGCACAAAAGCAGCACAGTTTTCAACCAGTCGTGAGCGGTTTTGTTCATTTTATTATCGTTGTTTTAAAGGGTCAGTATTGTGCTATTTTTGATGTATGTTATAATGTCTTTTCCTCATCACAAACTGACCTGGGGTTGTGTTTTGTTTCATTCGCATGTGTTTAACATTTTACTCACAAACCCTGCATATTTATTATTAGTTGTTCTTTCCTGCTTTCCTGCAATAAGAGTCGGGTTTGTGGAAATGCAAGCCTGCTCATAGTAAATATGCATGTTTTTATATGTTTTTCTGTGCAATAAACACAACCAAAATAATAATTAAAAAAACTTATTTTGGGCTATTGTTTGACTAAATAGTTATATACATTATTTTAAATTACCCAGGACTAACCCAGGACTAAACCAGGGCTAACCCAGGACTAACCCAGGATTAAACCAGGTCTAACCCAGGACAACCCAGGATTAAACCAGAAGTAAACCAGATCTAAACCAGGTCTAACCCAGTGCTAAACCAGGTCTAACCCAGGACTAAACCAGGTTTAAACCAGGTCTAAACCAGGTCTAACCCAGGACTAAACCAGGAATAAACCAGGTCTAAACCAGATCTAACCCATGACTAGACCAGGTCTAACCCAGGACTAAACCTGGGTTAATATTAAAATAATTTTAATATTAATTTTAAAATACTACATTAATGAGTGCATTTAAATGTTTAATAAGTTTCAGTGTTGCTTTTGCTGCTCTGAGTCCACACTCCTTTTGCTCTCTGTGCCAAATCGCTCCCCCTTCAGAGCTCTATCACAGCACAGTCCGGGAGCATTCAGCTAATGAATCAACTGCACATTGCGACAGGTTTGTGAAGCTGTAGTGTGTTGTTTTGCATTGTGTTTTTGTGTACTTATGAAACATTGCCGTGAGGAAGCATGTTTGACGTGGCTTGGACATGATCCCACAGCCAAGAACAGTTCGAAAAGATCACAGGATTACTCAAACATGCACGAACGGTACAAAATCACTTCAGGCACGTTTTTGATGAGGGAACAACATTATAACACGGTAGAACGCTCCAAAAAGCTGATTTCGCATAATACTCCCTCTTTATATTTGGTGCAGCCCTGGCAGCGTCCTTGTTTCACCTCTCACCTCAAATGTCTTTCACACACACGCCTCAATCTTAAGGTGGTGCTATAGAGGTGTACATGGCTTGCCCACATTTAACAGTATTTGGCAACACACCTATTCAAAATGACTTATCTTAGGCACAGGCTGTCCCAGACGAAATATAATGACTCTACCAAACAACCCAGGAACACGCTGTATTTCAGGTGACACGCCGCTGCTACGGTAACAAAGACAAAGCAAAACTCGGAGCCAAAAGTGCTTATCGGTGACCAGTGGGAGAGGGTTCTGCATCAGGAGAGCCTTGATGTGTGACATGCTTAAAAAACGTGGTGAGACAGCGCAAATAGCATCAAAACAATAGCTGGTGTTGGGAAGTAACATGTACGGAGAATAAATATAATAACAGTTGGATTATGCACATTTATAACATTGAAATCATCCCAAATAACAACAGGCCAACACAAAGCGCTGACAACGCTGAAACGCTGACAATTCATCTTCAGAATTATAGTGGAAGTGGATTTAAGATGTTGTATCTCTTAGTATAATTTGTTTAGAAGGCTATAATTGTACTTTTGTATAATTGTATAGTCCATGTGTGTTGAAAATGCTCAGTAGTTCAGTTCAGTAGAGATTAGCAATTCCAGGTTGGGAATCATCCAAATGATTCTAGTGAATCATTTGGATCTGCACACCTTCACTAGAAGGTGTGCAGAGTTTTAAAACACAGTGGAGCATTTCCTGTATTTTATTCCTTATTTTTCTATTTTACAATACAATTACAATATACTTTTTACAATCAATCAATTCAAATACTGTCTAATACATTACTAAATACTACAATAAATACAATACTAAATACAATCAGTCAATTAAATACTGTCCCACTTTAACTGTAGCTTTTAACTGTATGTTTTAATCGTATTTAATTTGTTTCTGTTGTTGTAAGGCGAACTTGAGTGTCCAGAAAGGCGCCTAATAAATAAAATGTATTATTATTATTATTATTATTATTATTATTACCTGTCTTTTGCTATCTTTTTGCTACTTATTTAGAATTTATTATTACCATTTATATTTTTTACTCATTGTTATTAGATTATATCATGACTTGTGAGCTGCTGTGTCTAAATAATTTCCCTTGTGGATCAATAAAGTCTCTGTTTGATAAAAAAAAAAAAAAACTCAAAAAACGCCTAAATGTGCAGGATTTGTGTGTTAAACATGTGTGAATGAAACAAAAACTCCAAGGATCTTTCTGATGAGGACACAGCATTATAACATAGATCAGGAAATAGTGTAATATCGACTCTTTTAAACAAATACCCGCAGTAGATTATAAAATATAAAAACCTTGCTCAAATTCGTGTTTCTTGTGTCTGGTATTACGATGAACTCACGCGTCTCCCTGACCCACTGCTCTCGTGAACCATATGTGTTTTTTTCCCCAGACGCACGCGTTCCCCGGCCACATGGACAGATCCTCTCCCGATCCGCAAATCAGCAGCCAGCACCGTGTGACGCAGACGTGTAACCAGCCAAAGAGAGCGCGGCACCGGGGACCACAACAGCGCACACGTTGGAAACGGTGCGAGGCGCACCGGGAGCACAGCCAGCAAAAAAAGTGGGTGGAAATGACAAGGCAAACGGAAATAAACAGTGATTCGTGACGTGAAATGAATCTTAAGATGCGTGTAAAAGCGTGAGGATGTATAAAATGTATAAAATGTTATCAAAAGAGCAGTCGTGGATCCCGGTAAAACGACGAGACTGTTACACAACCATGTTAAGTAACTTGTCCACATGAAAAGCACGTCCAATGCGGTTCCACGAAAGAGGTTTTTTTGACCGACAAACTCCCGTGTTAATCCACCAACTCTCCACGCTAATTTCCCACGTTTTGATACCAGATTATTGCTTTATCCGTGCACCAAAACGCGTAGAAGATCAACGCCAAGTCATCTCTTTGTGTCAGGCTTTCGTAACAACACATCTGGGCAGTTCCGGCTACATTTAAACGCTCCAAACTATTGAAAAGAAAGGTTTTAGCAAATAAATGACCACAATCTAAACGGTACCGTGTTATAAAAGCGTAACTAACTTGTTATAATCACAAATGCAAAAGAAATACCAACGCGTTTTTGCACATTCAATATTACTTCACATTTCTAGCACATTTTAGTTAGAAAAGACATCGTTTTCTTGTACTTTAAAATCATTTTCAGAGCAAATATTGCGGTAGATAGTGCGAGTTATCCGCTAGTTATCTTATATTTTGGTGTGGTCTTTTTGCCATGTTCCTATGCCCAACAGCAAAGCGACGTCAAAACAATTTAGCCAATTCTAGCTCCGATATTTCAGCACATATTTATGCATTGCTTCCACAATTTCATGCGAACTTTAAAGCATCCAAAAATCGCAAAATGATTTGTTATTATCACATACCTGCAAACGTCTCTGTCTCGTCCAAAAGCAGCATGGTTCTCGCAGGGCTGCC
Source organism: Odontamblyopus lacepedii (assembly GCA_034769755.1). Lineage (NCBI taxonomy): Eukaryota > Metazoa > Chordata > Actinopteri > Gobiiformes > Gobiidae > Odontamblyopus > Odontamblyopus lacepedii. The sequence continues at coordinate 13,292,254 of CM068345.1, read as the reverse complement.
GTGCGTCCTCTGTGCGTAATAGTTGTGTTTTGTCGCGCTAAACTTACGCAAAACTAAACTAACGCGCGCTTTTTTGTTATTGTTTTTAGCAGGTCTTTCGTGAGTCGGGCCGGGCCGATGTGGACCGCTGCGGATGCTCTTCCTTCGGTGTTCAGACGGGTGAATGCGGCCGGAGCAGCGCGCAGGAGGCTGGCTCGACCAAAAAGCTTACATAACACCTCACGCCGGAGGTGGGGCCCGGCGAGGGGGGGCGCAGACGGACGGGGACCAGGGCGCAGGGACTGAACAGGGAGGTCCGGGCTGCTCTAACCGAGTAGCTGCTCCTTTATATCCGCTCAAAGTCGCCAACACGTATGGTTTAGGAGTTTGTCGGTCATATAATTTGAGGAATGTTCCAAAATACAGCGACAGACGAGACGAGACGCTAAACTGAGCTGACCAGACTTTCAAAATAAAAAACTGGGACATCCCCGGTTTTTGGTGGTTGGCAATAATAAAATTGTGAAACGAGTGCGTGATTTAGGAAAATTGTTACGCAGAAATCACCCGTGACTTACATGTGAGTCAGTATAGTCACATTTTCTTTGTGTTTTGGTCGTTTTTAATGCAGATTTTTTGTATTTTACCTAAACAAATGACAATGTATGCCTCTCTTTACTGCTGGAAGATCAAATAGGGACACATGGGACATTTCTTGTGTAAAACTGGGACAAATCACTGGTTTTGGATAAATCTGCTGGGACACACAGGGCTCAAAACTGGGACTGTCCCGGGTCAATAGGGACGTCTGGTCACTCTACGCTAAACCATAGTCTTAACTTGTAGCCTAAGAGAAAATGTCTTCAGTAAGTAAACCACCAAAGTAAAGAATAGGACTAAGCTAAAATCAAATATTATTATTAAACACAGTCAATGCTCTGAGGTAGGAGTGATTATAGTGCTAGGCCTACATGATTTTACAGAGCATATGAGCAAATACTGATATATTGTAGGCTACAAGAAGCACTTGAAGTCAAATTATGGCTGCATTCTGTCTGCATAGGGTGACCAGATGTCCCTATTTACCCGGGACAGTCCCAGTTTTGAGCCCTGTGTCCCCTGTCCCAGCAGAATTATCCAAAACCAGTGATTTGTCCCAGTTTTATACAAGAAATGTCCCAGGTGCCGCTATTTTTGACCAATCTGATCCCTGCCAACAGTAAAGAGAGGCATATATTATCATTTGTTTAAGTGAAATACAGAAAAGATGCTTAAAAATGACCAAAACACAAAGAAAATCTGACTATACTGACACATGTTAGTCATAAAAGGGCCGAGTGAAGAACAGTTTTCCTTAATTTCGCACTCATTTCACAATTTTATTACTACCAACCACCACAAACCGGAGTTCCAGTTTTTAATTTTGAAAATCTGATCACCCTATGCCTGCATTTAGATGGCATTTTATTATCAGACCATCAGGAGGTGTGTGTTAGCATGCTAGTTGTTATTAGCTTTGACAAAACTTTGCAAAGAAATATCCTGCCTTCGGGATTTCAGAGGGTGTGATTGACAGGTGGATTAACCAATCAGAGAGACACATATTCTGTCAAAAACAAACACGGGGCTTATATACTGAAAGTTTGGACCGAGGTTTTTCACGCTCTGTGGTCCGATTCCAGACCCAGCTCGTCAGGCAAGCAAAACTCCGCTCTGGCCTCTGAAAACTGTGAAAAGCGCTTATAAACTCATTGTAGTGAATAATTAAGATGCTCTGAACGCATAAGGTAATAACTTAGGATCACTGCAAACCATTTTAAATAAACCAGCTCTGTTCTTCATGTGTTTAAGACAGTATAAATCAGGGTAGGACGCCTTTTATGTGCAGTTGGCGTAAAGGATCCATTAGAATTAAATAAACACGCATAATAAAAATATAAACCTGCATCGGTAATTTATAGCAGATCCATAAAGTTAATGATCACTGAAAAAGTCATCAGAGTGCACAACATCCGAGCAGTAGCATCGGTCACAAACTGATAGCAAGTTAATTGTTATGGCAAATGAGTAAAGTGTGAATGCCAAATGATTAGAAAGCAAGTTATTATTATAAATTGCATATAAATTTGTATAGAAGTGCCTATAATGTATTTGCATTTTAAAGAGATTCCATGTTATGTTATGTTATGTTATGCTATGTTATGTTATGTTATGCTATGCTATGCTATGTTATGTTATGTTATGCTATGTTATGTTATGTTATGTTATGCTATGTTATGTTATGCTATGTTATGCTATGCTATGTTATGTTACGTTATGCTATGTTATGCTATGTTATGTTATGCTATGTTATGCTATGTTATGTTATGTTATGCTATGTTATGCTATGTTATGTTATGCTATGTTATGCTATGTTATGCTATGTTATGCTATGTTATGTTATGTTATGTTATGCTATGTTATGCTATGCTATGTTATGTTATGCTATGTTATGTTATGCTATGTTATGCTATGTTATGTTATGCTATGTTATGCTATGTTATGCTATGCTATGCTATGTTATGTTATGCTATGTTATGTTATGTTTATAAAGTTCTGTGATCAATGTACAAAAGCAACCACAGAATTGTTTGAAACTATGTCATGAACAGGGGTGGGCTTTTTGAGAAATGTGCTTTTCTGTTGTTTACAATGTGTATGTAGTGTGATTATTGTTTCTCTTTCTCGGCACCAACTCAAAATAAAACCAATCAGTCAATCAATTATGGATTAAAGTTTTGTTTGCCAAAATGTCGCATATAAGAAGTTCAAAATGTATAATGTAGGCATGGGACGAGACACAATTTCCACAAGACGAGACGAGATACGAGACTTTAACATAATTCCTAATACATAAATTTCACGATTCAGTTTTTACAATTTTGGCCATACAATTTTATTTGATTTCATATTTCTGTTTCTGCTTTTTGTACCTGTTAAATAGCTGTAACTCACAAACACTTAACGCTTTTTTGTCCAGTCCAAATATAAACACCTGGTAAAAAAATTCTCATGAGATCATTTTTCTCATGTGTGCACGATCTTGTGGCAATTTTGTCTCTTGAAATTTTGTGGCACATCATGTACCATCCCTAATATAATTTAATGGTTAGAGCTAAATTTCCAAACAACTAACACCTCATAGAATCATGGACATTTGGCTGAAAGCAAATATGAACTTTATAGTAAGAAAACAACTAAAATGTCACTAAAAATCAGGCAGATCATTTATTTGAAGTGATGTTTTTCTACTTGGAAATGCTCAAAAACTAAACGTGGGTGTGGTCTAAGCAAGATTACAGTGTGTTTGTAATAAAATGTCAAGTATTTCAGGAATCCCAGTGACTCCCCACTGATCTGGAGCAAGCAGCAAAATAAACTTGAGTCGCGGTAATAACACCAGATGTTTTCTTTTTTTTTTTTTTTTGAGCTAATTCCTCAAGTCATTTGCCAAAATATCAAAATTTACACTCATTTGAGCTATACTTTTTCTTATATCAGAGAAACAACGGGTTTTGGATCAATTTTTGCAAACTTAACCTAACCCAAAGCTAATTTATTTATTTATTTTTGTTAGTTGAGTAGTTGTGTAATTAGTTCAATCATGATTAAAGGCGCACTATGTAACTTTTCTGTAACTTGCTTGTCTCCATGGAGATGTTATTGTTTGCCTGGAATGTTCCACAATATGCCATTAAATTTATCTATGCAGCATTTTGTCCATTACATGTGTTTTATTGTGTATTGTAAAACACGATCTGTAACTTGGCGCCATCTTCCCGTCTCCATGGAGATGGATTTGTTTAATACAGGGGTCTCCAACCTTTTTCTCCCGGTGAGTTACGTTTACAAAAAGAAAATGCCAAAGAGCTGCTCATTTTTGCAATCACAAGAAATTGAGCGTAGGAAAGATTTAGATGGGGAGCAGTTATACGCCTATAAAACATAAATCTTTATTCTTTTATTGGCGCACAAAGTTAAGCATCAAAACGGCGCTTTTACAATGGTCGTTCAGTCAGTTTAATATGTATAATTCAGAAATCCCTTGGCGAGCTACTGGGAAAGGGGTGGAGAGATACTGGCAGCTCCGGAGCTACAGGTTGGAGACCCCTGGTTTAATGCCGTACTACGGAATAAAATGAAAGGCAAAGCAAAAACATCTCCATGGAGACAAGCAGCTAGTGGCCCCTACAGCAGAAAAGGTTACAGTGCAACTTTAATCTATGTTTTTGCAGCCTCAGTTTTTGGTTAAAATGTCTCATTTTCTCTCTCTTTCTCTCTTTTTTGTCTCTCACCCTCCCTGTCTGTTTCTCATTCTCTGTCTGTCTCTCTTCCTCTCTCTGTCTCTCTTTCTCTGTCTGTCTCTCTTTATGTCTGTCTCTCTTTCTTTGTCTGTTTCTCTTTTTCTGTCTGTCTCTCTTTCTCTGTCTGTCTCTCTTTTTCTGTCTGTCTCTCTCTCTCTCTGTCTCTCTTTCTCTGTCTGTCTCTCTTTTTCTGTCTGTCTCTCTCTCTCTCTCTCTGTCTGTCTCTCTTTCTCTGTCTGTTTCTCTTTTTCTGTCTGTCTCTCTCTCTGTGTCTGTCTCTCTTTCTCTCTCTCTGTTTCTCTTTTTCTGTCTGTCTCTCTCTCTGTCTGTCTCTGTTTTTCTGTCTCTCTCTTTCTCTCTCAGTCTCTCTTCCTCTGCCTGTTGGTCTGTCTGTCTCTCTTTCTCTCTCTATCTCTCTCTCTTTCTGTCCCTCTCTCTCTGTCCTCCTTTCTCTGTCTCTCTCTCTCTGTCTCTTTCTCTCTGTTTCTCTTTCTCTGTCACTCTCTCTGTCTGTCTCTCTCTGTCTCTCTCTCTGTCTCTGTCTGTCTCTCTCGCTTTCTCTCTCTGTCTCTCTTCCTGTCTCTCTCTGTCCTCCTCCCTCTCTCTCTGTCCTCCTTTTATCTCTTTCTCTGTCTCTCTCTCTGTCCTCCTCCCTCTCTCTCTGTCCTCCTTTTACTTATTTCTCTGTCTCTCTCTCTCTGTCTGTCTCTCTCTGTTTGTCTGTCTCTCAGTCTCCTATTCTGTCTGTCTCTCTGTTGGTATCTCTTTCTATAACTGTCTCTCTTTGTCTTCCTTTTTCTTTCTGTCTCTCTTTCTCTGTCCCTCTCTCTCTCTCTGTCCTCCTCATATCTCCCTCTCTTTGTGTCTCTCTCTCTCTCTCTCTCTCTCTCTTGTCCCTCTTTTTATTCCTTTATTTGTTCACACCTGATGTTATCACAGACACTATATTCTTCAGCCACGCCCTGTTAACCTCAGTGTTATCTGCCATAAGGAATAAAGGAAGATTAATTATACATATGGAGCTTGTACAAACACGCTGCAGTTCAAATGGTGTCAGTGCCCTCAGAGCTTCAGGACACACACGAGTTAAAGTTTGAACCGCAAAAAAGTCACACGATCAACTGAGGCACATACGTCTACCGCAGGAATGTTAAGGACAAAACAAAGAAAGAAAAAATAAAACACGAAACCTCAATGAACTCGGGAATTTACAGGTGATAAAGGTGCGTTGTGTAACTTTTCTGGTTGGGTGTCTGCCAAATGCCTTTGTTCGTGGAGACTGGAATGTTTCACTGTGTGATATGAAACCTTTTCCTCATCATGGACACCAAACAAGACGTTACAGGTCAGATCTGTGGAGAGGCGACGCCGCTCAAAGTCAGAATGCCTTTGTTTCTTCGTATTTCTGAGCTATAAAACCACCTGTAATCGAATAAATGTAAAGCAGAGCTGTGTAATGTCATACTGTGGAATATTCTAGGCACAGGAATGACGTATCCATAGAAACAAGCAGGTGACGGACCCCCACACAAAAAGTTACACAGTGTACCTTTAAGCCTCTCCACAGATCTGACTTGTAACTTGTAACAAAGCAATTCACATGTAACAACAATAACAAGTAGGTGGGCACCTCTAAACTAGAAAAGTTGCATAGTGGAGCTTTAAAGGGCCCATATTACGCTATTTTCTAATTCACCGTAAAATACCAAATAAGAGCCGGGTTCTAATTAACCACTGGGTCCCCTTTAAACACCGGGTGCAGGTGTATATTTTGATAAATAACCACCAGTTCCAAATAAACGCAGAGTCTAATGTACGAGCTGGAAGACAGAAGTCGAGCTGCGACAACAGGACGCAGGACTGAAGCTCGCGTCGTCTCTACACAAACCAAACTTAAAACCACACGGATCATTTGCATAAACTAAGAGCGCTGGGGAAAAAAACCAAAAGAACATGGTCCTTGTGTCGCTGATGCACAGAAACGAAACTTAAAACCACATGACTTATTTGCATAAACCACTGTATAGCTGTTTGTTGTAACATTTCAAATTAACTCGTCTACGTCTGTCTAGAAAGTCGCCTAAATTATAGTCACACTGGGCAAAAGAATTTGAGTATTTAATATTTTACCAGCCCCCGCGACCCAGCCGGATTAAGCGGGAGAAGATGGATGGATGGAATATTTTACCAGTTTTGCTGAGAAAGATTTTTGTGAGTAAAGAATTAATCTCCCCAAATTGCTGCCTGGTCTCAAATAAACGACTGATCTGTTAAGTGATTGAAACAAATAAACGCCCCGGCTCTTATTTGGTATTTTACGGTATGTTATAATGTTGTTTCCTCATCACAAACATACCTGGAGCTGTGTTTTGTTTCATTTGCACATGTTTAACACACAAATCCTGCATATTTAGACTCTCTTCCACTTTAAGGTAGCTGAAAACTACCACTACATGACATCACAAGGTGGAACAGAGCATTTTGAACTTTGAAGATGTAGATTAATAATAAAGGATTACTCAAACATGTGTGAATAAAACAAAACACAACTCAAGGTGTGTTTTTGAGGAGGTAACAACATGCTTTAAAAATGACAAGAATCAGTTTTATGTCATATATGACCTTTAAAGTATCGAGACATTTTGAAAAAACCCTCTTAAAATGTGAATATTAAACAGCGCCAAATCTATGGTAGGTCATTAATTGTTATCAAAAGTACAACTAATCAAGATTAAAGAGCCTGTTAGTGATCTCTGTATCTGAGTAGTACAGATAAGTCCACGGTGTACTGTCTGCTTCTAATTATATTATCTGATAATCAGGAAGTCGCATTGTGATGGCAAAACTCCACGCTGGCCTCTGTGAGTTGTGGGAAGCTCTTAGGTCATCGCACTGAATTATTAGGATGCTCTGAATGTATAAGGTAAGTGAGGAATAACTTTGGACCACTGAAACTGTTAAAAATGAACTAGTCCACTTGTATAAACGTGGGATTTTATATTTTAATACTTATCTTTCCATTTTATTTTGACTTGTACAGATACATTTACATAATTATACCTTATTTGACACCCGTCTCTTGCTGTCTTTTTGCTACAGACTTAGAATTGACATATTTTCTTTTTGTTATTATATTATATTGTGATGTGTGATAATTTCCCTTTTTTTGTGGATCAATAAAGTTTGTCTAAGTCGTTCTGTTTTTCACTTTTTAAGACAATGACAATCAGGTACAGCGTCTTTTTCTGGAATGTTTCGCCGTATGACATTAAACCTTTCTATCGTCACGGAGACCAAGCCAGACCAAGTTACAGGTCAGATCTGTGGAGAGGAGACCCCGCTCACAGTAAGAATGTTGTTTTTCTAGGTATTTTTGAGCTATAAAACCACCTGTAATTGAATAAATGTAAAGCAGAGCTGTTTAATATCACACTGTGGAGTATTCCAGGCAGAGCAATGACGTATCCATGGAAACAAGCAGGCGACAGAATTTTTTTTATTTTTGCTTCACTACATTTCAGAGCAGGTGTCTGTCCTTTCTAGTCACTCTGCTACATTTTTAACTGGACTGAAAATGAAAAAGAACTTCTCATATGATTTTAGGGTACATTTGTGGTAACATCCTGACTTTTTGTTTTTGTCTTTTTGTTTTCAAGTTTTTGAGTTCAAGGTTTGGTTTTCAGCAAACAAAAAAATAACTACACAAAATAAGAAATTAAATGAAATGATTCGACCAAAATCTGTGTCATTTTTAATCAATATCTCTACATTTAACACTTGGCAAATGAACAAGACCTGATAAAAATGTTTACTCGTTAAGTACGTTTTTAAACAGGAACTTTAATACTTTTACTTAAAGGTGCACTGTGTAACATGTAACACCTGCTTGTCTCCATGGAGATGTTATTGCTTTCTCTAAAATGTTCCACAGTATTGATTAAACCTGAGACACACAGGTTACAGCACATTACAAGTCAGATCTGCGGAGAAGGAATGAATGTATTTTTGAGCAATAGAAACACACGCACTGAATAAATGCGGTTCGGATAGGTTTAAAGTCGTACTCTGGAACATTTCAGGCAAAGCAATAACATCTCCATAGAGACAGGCATTTAACAGAAGCTCCACCAGTCAGCCTCCACCTAAAAAGTTACACAAAAGTAGATTTTTTTCACGTAACTTTTCGCCTCTGTACCCGTACTTTAACTTAAGTAACAAAACGCAGTACTTTTTTATTTTATTTTACTGCTATTTTAACTTCCCCATATTCACAAACAGGACACTTTCCCTGTTCCAGCTCACTCAGTGTTCATTTCATAACAACGCATTATGAAACCACCGACGAGACCGGCATTGCTTCAGATATAGGTCAGTGTGGTAGAGAGACTCGCCATTTAAAAGCTCATTTGAATCTCTTAAAGTGCTAGTTACATGTAATTGATAGACAGAATTAACTCGGGAAGGGAAACTGTGAGAAGCAGAGTTAAAAAGCTGGGTCAAAATCTTCACTCACCCATGGCATGTGCTCCTCAAAAGTTTGCTGACTCGAAATGATCCATTCGTGGCACAAAGCTCACATTAGGTCCTTGGATGAGGAGTTTAAAGCTGGCGTGGTGTCGATATAAACATGTCCTGTGAATGCTCGTGCTGAGTGAGTCTAAACCCTGACTAGCTGTGCTCTAAATGGTACAGAAAGGCCAATGGGACAATTACAAAACAATGCGTCCATGAAAGCTGCCCTGAGCTGTCGCGCGTAGAGAACCCCCCTCTCGATGCGCCGCACTTCCTGCCTCCCTCGTCCCTCCCCGTCCCCCGTGCGACGCGCTGATGTCACGGAGCCCCGCCCACCGCAGAGGCTGCCTTAGGTAACAGGGGTAAAAGAGGCACGAGGGCTGGGAAACAGGGGCAGGGCAGAGGAACCAGGGCAAGTGACGCGAGGGGGAAGATCGAGGCAGTGAATCTAAATGAATCTGAATCGAAATTATTATTATTCAGTTTGGAAATGTGCGAGATATAACTTACTAATATTATATTGTTTGTGTAGTGGTAGTTTTCGAGTTCACAGCTATAGCTTCAATAGAGATTCAAGGGCTGAAGTCACACAAATGATTCTAGTGAAGGTGTACGGAGTTTAAAAACACAGTGGGGCACTTCCTGTATTACCACATGACATCACAAGGTGGAACAGAGTGTTTTCTGTTTGAGAAAAGAACTAAATATGCAGGACTTGCATTTTAAACATGTGTGAATGGAACAAAACACAACTCCAGGCGTGTTTGTGATGAGAAAACATTATAACATAGACGAGAAAATAGCACATTTAGTTTGGAATATATGACTTAATATTGTTGTTATTGCTTGGTTGGGTCAAATGATAATAAACACTGAAAAAAGTAGGTCAAAACTGAGTAAAAAGCAAAAATATGAGTGAACAACTGCAGTTACTACCGCTTCTACTACTATCATTATTTCTCTGTTGCTAATAATCCTCATAATAATATTTATACTATTATTTGGTTTGGTCAACTATAACAAACATTGAAAAAAGTTGTTTTGTCTAGTAGTAGGTACACCATCAACTTGTCTCCATGGAGATGTTCCACAGTACAGCATTAAACATCTTTCTAGATTGTTATTGTTTTACAGATCAAATGTTGTGCTTGTGTCTGCTATGTAGTTATAATCTATGACACCCGTGGATCATTATGTTTTATTTTGCACATTTTACATTACGATATTCATCTAAATTATTTAATAAAAGAAACTTATCTGCTGACTTCTGTGTTAGAAAACTGCGGTGATCAATGAGAGCAGACACCAAGACTGCGTTTACACTGAAACGAATCACCGTGTCACCATATCACCGTATCAGCATATTGGAAATGATTTGCGTCCACACACGTCATGTCTGGATCGGCAGAAACACTAGTCACATGACTAGGCTGGTGTCACGACACCATGTGGGCGGTAAAAACAAGGAGTGGTATGGAAGTTGCAGCAGCCGATTTCGAGCCGAGGAAGATGCAAGCGTCAAAACAGTCTTTTCGTGGACCAACACTGTTTCGCATTTGTCTCGGGTTTGTCTAAACTTTTCCGCAATAGTGTCACATGCCCGATGTCACAAACCCAGTGAAACAGGAAGGTGCAAGTCACAGTGACGCGGTGTAATAAGAACAGCAGCTAGACCCCCTATGTCAGCGTATCAGGGATTTCATGCGTCCACACGGGGCCGGATCAGATCTGTACTCAGGTGAATACGTGAGAGCTAGTGTATCCAGATCGTTCTGTCTCCGGAGCCGTTTTCCATCAGATTAGTGTGGACGAACACTGCATCCGCACAAAAACGACTTGAATACATACCCGTGTGGACTGGGCCCAAATGTCATCACAACAAAGAGTCGGCAACTCCGGTGGAAAGCTGCAGAACACCTCAGCGAGAAGTGGTGTTTTTTTTTTCATTTGGACAAAAATGACTACGCAACACTGCCGAATCCTACACGTATCTTTAACTTCTGAGGTTCTTTTTAAGACAATGTCGTCAGGTGTATTTACCTTGTTGACATGTTTCAGCTACTGCGAGCCATCTTCAGAAGCATTTAGCAGCTGAAACATGTCAACAAGGTAAATACACCTGACTACATTGTCTTAAAAAAAACCTCAGAAGTTAAAGTACATAAGAAGACATAATGAACATCTTTTACACGTATTACCGATTAAGATTAAAATTGGAGAACAAAATAAGTACAGAGCGTGGGTGTATGCAGGTATGAGTAAAAACTGGGCTTGAGCAGCAATATGGCGTCTTGGAAATAAGCCATTAAAGACTTGTTAGACATGCACAAATCACTCCTAATCCAACTTCAAGAAGGTAAATGAGAAGTGGAAACAACTATAAAGCTCTGAAACGTTGATTTTGCATAATAGGCTGCTTTAACTGCTTTAATTTACAGATTATTGCTCAAAATATCCATAATATTAACATGTATTCTTACTGTGAGCAAGGCAACCACTCCACAGACTTGTCCAGGGACATAAAGTAGAATGTTTAAAGCCACAAAGCGAAACAATCTTGGCAAAGCAACAACATTTCCATGGAACCAAACACCAACAAGCTTCACACAACAAAGGATTTAGTATTCCTCCCTTCCTGACTGCACTAATGTGGAGAAATCACAATGGACTGAACGCCTGCGTCACTAATGGGGGTCTATGTGACTCAGACTCCATTTATGACCCATGGCCCTTCATACCTTTGATAAAACAGGATACAGCATTAAAATATTAAACAGAGACATCCCATGAGACGTGGTACAACAACTAAAAAGATGTTAAAGGTCCTATATGATACAATATTGATTCTTGAGATCTTTAAGCCATGTTAAGGCCGCTACACACTAGAGGATTTTTTGGTCTTAAACAATTTTTAAACGTGCAACAAAATGCGCTCACCACAGACACGAGGAGAAACTTATGAGACTTAAAATCTCTGATCGCAAAGACTTCAGCAGGATCTGTCTGTGTAAAACAGGCTGCAAAGCTGTGAGCACGATCGTGTTTCCTGTCTACAGTAAAACTATTCACATTGAGACTCTTAAGTGTTCAAAAGATCAAAGCTCTGCACTTTGAGTTTAGATACAAGTCAAAACTGTGTTATTATTATTTGTGAAATGTGGTGCAATACTTCAGATACAAGATTTTTAAAGTATAAAAGATTTGCGATCCACAGGAAGTAGAGTCACTATCGCTAATCTGCAGCTTTACGCTCGTAAACAAACACATGTGAGGAAGAACTTTCAAAACAACTTTTTACTTTCAAAGAACGCTTCAAAATAGTTTAATAGGGCGGTTTTGTGGACTGGATGTCATTATTTGTGGAGAACAATTTCTATGGATAAAGTGGGTGAGACGCTGCACTTTAAATTTACCACTTTATGTGAGGGGAGTAATAAAGTCTTTATTTTTCACTATATCCTGAGTTTGTATGTTGCGTCTCTGTGTCTGTCGCTCCTCTTCCCCTGACGCTCTGTTTTACCGTCTGTTGCTGTAGCGTTGCTGATGTTTGGTGGTTACGATCTGACACTGACACCACACATGAGGAGCAGCAGCTTCAAAATCGCGACAAAAAGTCCAGTCACGCCTCTCCGAACTCAGGGAGAAGAAATTGCAGCCAAAATTGGGCAAATTCTCCTGTAGTGGGTGGCGGCCTTTAGAGTGTTTCCTCATCAAAAACATACCTGGAGTTGTGTTTTGTTTCATTCGCACGTGTTTGAGTAACCCTTTATTATTTGTCTGTCTTTATCTCCAAAGCTCAAAATGCTCCGTTTCACCTTGTGATGAGGAAACAACATTATAACATAGATCAGAAACTAGTGTAACATGGGCCCTTTAAGAGACCCTGTTAAACGGCATGAGGTCTGGCACAGTAACGTCGTTAACATGGGAGTATTAAAATTGGGCAGTGCTGGTTATGTAACAGGCTTTCATAATAATGGCGGAAGTGAAAACGTCTAAATGTCTCCTCTGCAGCTCGGATAGTTCCTGTTGGATAGACAAACAGATTTAGTTTGAGTGTTTAAAAGGTTAAAGGGCTATTACAGGATTTTCTGATCTACAGTATGTTATGTTGTTTCCTCATCACAAACAGACCAAACAGAGTTGTGTTTTGCTCCATTCACACATGTTTAACGCACAAACCAGCTGAGTTTTTCTCAACCTTGTGATGTCATGTGATAATACAGGAAGTGCTCCACTGTGTTTTTAAACTCCACACACTTTCACTAGATTCTTTTGGATCATTTCACCCCTGGAATTGCCCATTTCTACTGAATTAAAGGGAAAATGTCACTGTTAACTGAAAACCAAATAAGTTCATTATGTCTTCTTAGTACTTTAACTTCTTAGGTTTTTTTTTAAGACAATGTAGTCAAGTATATTTACCTTGCTGACATGTTTCGGCTGCTAGATGCTGGACAGTTCTGAAGATGGCTCGCAGCTAAAGTTAAAGTTAAAGTGAAAACTACTAACTACTAACAGACCTTCGGAGATGTACAGACTAATAATAAAAGGAACTCAAACATGTGAATGAAACTAAACACAGCTGTGGGGTTGTTTTTGAGGAGGTTACACTATTATAACACGGCTAAACGCTCACAAGAGTCCATTTTGTGCCATGCAGGACCTTGAAGAGCTTCTGCAATCTGAGAAACACTTAAGCCCGGTACATATCCGCAGGTAAGCACGCCAACTCTCTTAAACGAACGGTTTAATCATGTGAACTACTGTACACACAGCGTGGGACTGATGCATGAGGTAGAACTGCTTGTACCCACTCCTTTTGAGTACGAGCACAAGGGCTGGGACTGGACACAATACACAACATTATGTTGATTATGTCAGCATAATCTTTTTGTCATCATTTTTGGCTTGATGCTAAAAACGTCTGAACGCTATGGGTGTCGTGACGCTCCCTTAGTCCACTTCTTTATACAGTCTGGGGTTTCACTGTAGTCTGGCTCCAGCTGCAGGGGGCTGTGTCTGTGGAGCTGTTGGTGTTAACAGTGTGTTAATGAGTTTATGGAGTGTGGCTGATGTGGGTTCACTTTGGGCGAAACAAGTCTTCGAACCTCACATGCTAACAATGGCAGACTACATTTTACGCTCGCTTCACATCTCAATCTTCTAATTCAAACAGGATTAGTTGAAGTAGATAAGATGTTAAGTAGAACGCATTGGAAAAGCATTGGTAATTGTGCGTGACTCCTGTGAGTCTGGCAGCCAACAGACAATCGAGCCATGTTTAAAACTAAAATAACTATTCTGGAGCTGCAATTGTATCATTTCTCAATATAAAAAAATCTAAAATAATCCAAAATCAGAAAGAAAGTGAATAAAAAAAAAAAGGTAACACTTTATCTTAGGGTACACTCATTAAGATCAAACTACCTGCGAATTAGAATAGTTGTAAATAGTTAATTTGTCATTAATTAGTTTTATATTCAGCCCTTATTAATGTATAATTCCCCATAAGCTTATTCTGCAATTAGTCAGACATTTACAAACACTTTCCTATTAATACACTCCTTATTACTGATTATTAGGCCATTTTTGTATATGAATTACAGTATGATTCTAATAAGCTTTTGGTAATAAGGGTGTTGTTAAAGATTAGTAGCACAAGAAATGTAGTTTTTACTTATTTGCGCCAAAAGCTTAATAGAATCATAATTCATGGACAAAAATGGCCTAGTATCAGATTAATAAGCAGTAATAAGGAGTGTATTAATAGAAAAGTGTTTGTAAATGTCTAACTAATAGCAGAATAAGCTTATGGGGAATTAGACATTAATAAGGGCTGAATAAATACTAATTAATGACAAATTAACCATTTACAACTATGCTAATTAGTGGGTAGTTAGATGTTAATAAGTGTACCCTAAAATAAAGTGTTACCAAAAATATAAATCTCAAACAAGAGTATAAATTACTAGTTGTTTTTATATTTTAAAAGAAAGTATATGAGCATGGATGTCAAAAAAAAATATATATGCGAAGAACAGTTTAAGGTTACAATGACAATATATAATCTGCTCTGTCCTCTGGAAACTATCAGAACTTATTTCATTGAACAATTTTAAATCCAGACTGACTGAGCGCTTGAAACGGCCTTGTCAATTTGTACTTGTTTTAATTCATTTATGATCATTTTTATATCATTTTAATTGTGTTTTAAGTGTGTTTTTACCGCCTTTTGGCCAGGGCTCCCTTGAAAAAGAGGTTTTTAATGTCAGTGGGACTTCCCTGGAAAAAATAAAGGTCACAGAAATAAAAAATATATATACCTATTACCTGATTTTGTAGAAGAATTTACTGTTCATACATGTTTCACGTATATACTATCTCACACAAACATAAGCTTACCATAACTACTATAACTAATATGCCTTCACTTCGTACAAAACATATTTTCCGTGGACTTTTGGCACGATCACTCTGAGCTGGAACTTGTCATTTCTAAAATTATCTTCACACTTTGCCACTTCTTATGAACTGAATGTTCTGTGAGCAATGTACAGATCGCCATGGAAACCCAAACCCACAGATTAGACGCGCTCCTCTAACGCTTGGCAAAACATGTAAGAATAACGTACAGTGTAAAAATTATCGATAGAAACGCTTACAGATAAATACATCATAATTATATTGACATAATTACATCCAAATCTCATACAGTCTCACACGTCTTCTCCTCTTTGTGTGGAATTTGTGTCCCTACTCTCCCAGGATTTCTTTAAAGCATCTGAATTACACAATTACAACTCAAATTTGATGAATTAAATGCCCATTATTATTGTAAATCTATCATTTTGTTGCACTCAAAAGTAAATAATGGTTTATGTTTTATCCAACTGTGTCCATCTAAGTCATGCCATGGCTCTTATACTTATACTTTATTTCCTGCGACCGCTAACATTCGTAGCTCTCTGGAATTTTGGTTTTGTAAAGGAAGATGACCCCAGGAAAAAGGTTGGGGACCCCTGCTTTAAAGCTACCATATAAATAAATGTTATAATTGGCTTTTAAACATGCTTTTGGTCACCTGGGCATTAGTATTTTTCTCATTTTCCAACTTAAAAACAATGTCTACATTTGGTGAAAACACTTAATAAATTACACTATATATTGTTAGCGCCCTCTGGTGTCAACTGTATAAATGAACGAGTATGAATTATGGATTAAAAAACTGGCAGGAAAGTTTCAGGTTTCTGATCTATGACGTAACAATCCGGGAAAAATTGAAATGGAGTGATTTCTGAGCACTCAAAGAAGTCCACTTCATAAATAGTATTAAAGAAGGGGTATTTTACTTCTATGGGGTATTAACTGCTTATAACATATTTAGATCAGCATGTTAACTTTTATTGTTCTGAAAATGTTTTATTTGCAGAAAACGGCGTTTTAGGGTCAATGACATGACGCTGTCCAACTATAATTTCCTCAGTTAAAAAGGTTTAAATTTCATAATAATTCACCACATTTCTGTCGTATCACTGACCTCATGGAAACAAATCTTTTTTTTTTTTTCAGAAATCATTAGTTATTCTGCATGTTTTTTGTAATTAAAGTGTTAAAGTAGACTTGGGTGAATAGTTCTTTAGGCATTTTTCTTCATTTTCTGCATTTTCCAGGGCAGTAGTTTGTTCATTAAACACAAGCAGGTGACATGACACAGGTCATATTGGACAGCAAAAAAAATATCAATATGCATTAAAAATCCAAAGAAACGCAACAGTTTGTTTCTATACACTTCATCTTACTCACCACTTAGATTAATATCCCAACCATGTTTTAGAAAATAAAACAATTTTAAGGTTATACTCATGACATTTTACACAAAAAAATACTTAATATAAATGTTAAACACAGATTTAATATAAATGTTCAACACAGATTTATGCACCTGACACTGTAAATATTTGAAAAAAATCAATAGAAACGAATATTTTTTTATATTTTAAAATTTGTCTGTTGAAAACCTTTAAACGTCATTGGCCCATTAACATGTTTTATAAGTTTCACTTTCGTTTGCTCCCCATGTTAAGTCACTCCCCCTTCAGAGCGCAGTCCCACAAATGAAATTACTGGTCATTGCAGGAAGTTGTTGTGTACAGATTTGAATCATGTTTTTGTATATTTGTGGAGAATTGTCGTGTGGGAACATGGGTGACGTGGCTTGAGGACTGAGCATTGGACAGAATCTTACAACTAACCACGAGGAGGGTTTGAAAAGGGCCAGGGAGATCGCTAAATTACTCAGACATGCATGGATGGCACCTAAAACCTCTTCAGGCATGTTTTTGATTATAGGGAATAAAATTATTAACATGACAGAACGCCCAAACATACATATCTTGAACAATATCTAATCCCTATATGATCAACAGCCAAACATGAACGTACTGTGGATATTAAACCTGCTACAATCCTGATCTACTGGGACATTTGAAAGCAGGTCAAGAGCACCCACCATCCTCGCTGTCCCAGAAACAGCCCCACCAGTGGCAGCATGTGTCTGCGTATTTGAGAAGCCATTACTCAAACAGTGACAGTGAGAAATGAACCGAGAGCCCTGAAAAATCCCAAAATAAAACTGGGCTCTTCAGCATCACAATTCTAGGTCAGACCGCTTTGGGAGGTGTTGATTTTATTATTTTGTATTTTTTGTAAGGAGGATATGGGTTGGATTCCTCTCGGTATGGCAAAAAGTAATTGTTTAATGTAATTTTGTCTGAAAACATCTGCAAAACACACGTGAAGTCAGTAGTGTACAGTGTAAAGAGTAAAGAAACGAAGACAGTTCCCTGAGGAATCCCAACACTAAAAGATGGGAGCATTGAAATAATGACAATAAAAACAATTTTAAAAATGTATGAAACACTTTGTTCTACCTTGTGATGTGGTAATACAGGAAGTGCTCCACTGTGTTTTCAAACTCCACGCATCTTCACTAGAGTCATTTGGAGGATTTCAGCACTGGAATGGCCAATCTACTGAAAATTTGCTATTGTGGCCCCTGATGCACTGAGGTTTGAATGTATAGACCCTTTTAGAGGGGAGTGAATAAAAAAAAAAGCTGTGCGCACATTTTGGCAACAGAAGTGACATTGTTCCCCATCCATTCTGAATCAGACTGAACACGGACAGAAGAAGATGGAGATAAAAACATTTCCAGCACCAAAATGTCTTGTTGACCAAAGTTTTAAAGTATTACTCACTGTTTGCACAAGGATCTGGCAGTCGGACACCATTTGTCAAAGTCAGATGTTGAGGAAATATTCACCATCTTTTGACGATAATCCTTTCACAGAGCTCGACAAGCTGCTGAGTTCTGCCGTACTTCTGTTGCTAAAAGGTGCTAAAAGGGTCTATGGTGTGTGTTGTATGTAGGGATGGGCATTCGATTAAATCGTCTTAATCGATCGTCGGGAAAATTAACAATCGATTTTAAATTAATCATTAACATTTTATATTAAAATTATCACTATTATTGCTATTACTAATCTGCATAAATAAACTCAACTTTACAACATATAAACCATAATCACTATAGAGCAACACCAGCCCGAGATTAGAATGTGTTTAATGCAGCTTTGGCACATTTGTTTACGTTTTACAGAAACGAAACTTAAAACCACATGGCTCATTTGCATGAACAGTAAGTGGGAAAAAAAAGCAGCTCTTTCCTTGTGCTGATGTGGTCGGCTTCTGTCGGACTAAAGGACACGACTCAGTGGAATATGAGTGTTCTTTCTGTGACAGAAGATGTGATGAGGCTGGTGAGTCTGTTCTGTGCATATGTCGTGTTGGAGATGCTGCGTAAACATGCGAAACCAGGATACTTAAAAAAAAAAAAAAAAAAAAACATCATACCCGGGACACTGATGTGCAGGTAAACGCACTCTGAGGGATATAGTGATCTCCAAGGAGCCAGAGTCGAGACGTGGGACTGTGGGGCCGCAGCTCCAGTGTTTGTGCTGTGAGATGCAGCCTCGACTCCTTCGCTACATTACGCACAGACACCTACTTTAGGTTTGTCAATTAAAATGAACGTGATCAACGAAATTCTTAATGATCAATTATCAATTAATCGACTAATCCTGCCCATCCCTAGTTGTATGTATTCAATTTATTTATGTTTATAGATTGTGCATGGGATTTGGGATTAATAAAGTTGTTGATTGATTTAACAAAACGCAAAAAGTCGCTGTTAACTTGAAGACTACAGCTTCATGACATCACAAGGTGGAAGAGAGCATTTTGAGCTTTGGAGATACAGACAGACTATTAAACCAGGATTACTCAAACGTGTGAATGAAACAAAACACAACTTTGGATATGCTTTTGATGGAGTAACAACATTATAACATGGCTTAAAGCTCACAAGAGTCAGTTTTTCATTTCATTTACGACTTCAGGCCATTTCATTATTCATAAGAAGTAAAATGTTTGGGCTGTGAGAATAAGAACAAATGTCTTCTGGGCTCAGACATTTCATACTTCATCAGAAACACTCTGGGCCCTCCAGCCTCAACTATTGTTGTGCCGCTGATATGGAGATTATCAACAGCACAGATGTGATAACTGTTATATGCTAATCAAAATGGCCGCAATTGCAATTCTTTTTTATCTGACTTTCATAAAACAGAAATAGATTTACAATTAGACACACCCACTTGTAAAATCCAACAAGAACTTCAGAGCCTGTTGTAAGAAGTTTTTAACCTCAAATTGGCCTTGTACATGTGAGGTTTCCATGGTTTTTTTTTTTTTGGTTTTTTTTTTCAAATTACTTAGTTTTAAGCTATAAATAATTGCAGAAATAAAGAGTTATATAGTTGTATTCAAGATGTGTGTAAAATCTCTCAGTCGTCCAGGTAGAATCCATGGCAAAGGAGAAATTCAGTTCTGAACTAAAGCTTGGAGGAGCTGAGAAATGTATTCGGCCAAAAAACTTTTGTCCAGTTGACAAATTGAGTTTCTCCTTTGCCTGTCAGACCTATACCGTACACCGTTAGGCCCACTATTTTTCAGAGTGTACCGTGCTTTATTTTCTTGGTTTGCTTCCCACTTCTCATAGAATTAAGAACACGTGGAAGAGACGAATACTGAAGGACAAATCACCAGCAGACGTGCTCCAAACGCTGTTCCCAGGCGTATAGAAGCAGATGGCGGTTATCAGTACAGTTGGATCAGCCCCAGAGTTTCATGAATCACCTGTTGTATTCGAGTTCATATTGTGCTGGCAGACCTCCAAACAAAGGTACAGAACATCTTATACACAGAATTAATCATTTGCAGCTTGTGTAAATGCAGTTATATCAGGAACAGATGGAAAAAATTAAGTTTGTGATGTAAGGAGGTTGTTGGGTTAATTAACTGGGCTAAGCTACAATATCGGTTGATGTATTTGTATCAGTATTAGCTCTTTTGTTTCCACATGTGATAAATAAGGAAGTGTGTTTTCGTCACAGCTCAGAATTCTATATGAAGCTGTAATTTTCAAGTTAACAGCTCCTTTTATCTTTCGTTCAGTAGAGATTGGCATTTCCAGGGCTGAAATCGTCCAAATGATTCTAGTTTTGAGTTTAAAAACACAGTGGAGCACTTCCTGTAGCGTGATATGGGCCCTTTCATTTTAGTTCATTTGCACTAACAGACAAAATGTAAGCTTGTTTTTTTTTTTTTCAGAATCAAAATCACTTTTTTTGTCAGTGAACAAAATTCACTAGGAACTTCTTATGGCGTTATGATGCAACATTAAACAAATAATAATAATATAATGATGAAATATATGCTTGTTGTTGTGATTAAATAAACAGACAACATATAAAAATAAAATATAGATACATAGAATTCTTATTATAACGTATTTGTGAATGTATTTTTCG
Source organism: Odontamblyopus lacepedii (assembly GCA_034769755.1). NCBI lineage: Eukaryota > Metazoa > Chordata > Actinopteri > Gobiiformes > Gobiidae > Odontamblyopus > Odontamblyopus lacepedii. Next base: position 13,271,487 of record CM068345.1, on the reverse strand, counting down.
ACCAGATTCAGATTTCAGTGCTTTATAATTATGTAATAAAAGGACTGAAACTGCGCAGTAATTTTGAGACAACAATCGCTCACTAGTTTGAGCTTTTGTCCACCAAATCGAAAGTTGGTAGCACGAATCCTACTTATATTTGATGTAGTTCGAATCCTACTTATATTTGATGTGCAAGACACTCCAGAAATAGCCAAACACCACCATATGAAGTGAATCAACTGGTATAAAAAAGTTAAAAAAGGAGCACTTCCTGAATCTCCCAAGGAACACAGTGGTGCTCTTTGGGGAAGGAAAGTCAATTTAAAGATGCCAAAAAAAACAAAAAAACAAGGCACTTACTGGTTAAAATAAAATGCCTTTATTAATTTACGGCATGTCTTAATGGACAATTTACAAAATCCCGACGTGTTTCAGCCTGTGCCTTAACCAGGGAGTGCCTTGGTTTTTTTGCATCTTTGAATCAACTGGTAGTCTAAGAAGGAAATATGAAGAACTAAAGCTAAAACGAAAACTGTTTTGGTGGGTTTGTTATGGTGATTTTACTTGTTCCTAAATTACAAACATTCAGCTCTAAAAAAAAAAAAGCCCCGCGAGTCCAGGTAAAGGAGTCGGGGTCAGAAAATGTGCGTACTCTAACCAACGCACCGTGAGCTGATAACATCCTGTTTTGGGGCGGGGTTCGTGGGCTCGTGGGCTGAGGGGGCGGGGCTTGTGAGCGGAGGGCGCGGGGTTTGTGGTCTGAGGGGGCGGGGCTTGTAGCGTATCCGTGGTACTGTGGTAAAGGTGAAAGTCTGAGGCCCTCCTGCAGCATGACGACACGATGTGGTGATGTGGGCCATGTGATCGGACCATACGCACTTCCTGTTGGACCCAGAGACGGAGAGGAAGAAGAGAGGGAAACAGAGAGAGAGGGAGGAAGAGAGAGAGAGAGCGAGGGAGGCAGAAAGCGTGAGAAGAAAAAGAGAGAAGGAGATAGAGAGACAGAGAGAGAGAGCAAGAAAGAGAAACAGAGAGAGACAGTGAGAGAGAAAGTAAGAGGGGGAAGAGAGAGAGAAAGAAACAGGGGGAGAGAAGGAGAGAGATAGAGATAGTGAGAGAGGGAGAAAGAATTGAGATTGAGAAAGGGAGTGAGAGAGAAAGATGGGGGAGAGAGAGCGAATGAGAGGGGGAGAGAGAGAGAAGGAGAGAGCTAGAGAGAAAGGGAAGAAGAGAGAAGAGTGTGTGAGAAAGAGCATGAGAGAGAGAAAGAAAGGGGGGACAAAAAGTGAGAGGGAGAGAGAGAGAGTGAAAGAAAAAGAGAGAGAGAGCGATGGAGAGCCAGAGAGAGAAATGGACAGAGTGAGAAAGAGAAACAGAGGGAGAGAGACAGAGCGGGTGAGAGGTGAAAAGAGAAGGAGAGAGATAGAGAGAAAGGGACAGAGAGAGACTGAGAAAGGGAATGAAAGAGAAAAAGAGAGAGGGGAGACAGGTGGAGTAGGAGAGAGTGAGAGAGAGAAAGAAAGAGATGGAGAGACAAAGAGCGAGGGACCGAGAGAGTAAGAAAGGGAGTGAGAGAGAGAGAAAGAAAGAGAAGGGGAGAAAGAGAGAGTGAAAGGGTGAGAGAAAGCAAAAAAGAGAGCGATAGAGATAGAAAGATGAAGAGAGAAGAAAGAAGGACAGAAATGATTTGGATAACCTCCTCTGTCACTGGTCATCTGGATATGCAAAGGTTCCATTGGTTTTCAAGATGAGATAAAAAATAAAAATAAAAAATAAATAAAAATAATACTGAACATGGGCGTTTTGATTAAATGTATATTTCTACATCATAAAGGGCCATTTACAAAAAGTTACAAAACTTTAGACGTGTGGGTCTGGAACCATATCCTGTCCCCCTGATTTCAGTGACTGAGGCGGATTACGGCTAAAGTGCACTTCATTGTCCCTTGGGAAGCATCAAACTGATACTGGGATTGAATGTTGGCGCTAATACTGAAAAATTTGCTAGATCAGATATTCGGTTCAGCCAACATCCTGTTGGGACATAAAAAAACTGATGTAATAAAGACTTTTACTGGCTGTAGTTGGCTCAGAAAGTCTCAGGTGTTATTTATTCTCAGATTTGTATTTATGCAAAGTTATTCTGTAACAAATAACAGCTTGATAAATAGAATTAGCTGTTAGTTAAATAGAATTAACTAAAGCTAATACACATAAACTACTCTACAATAAAACTTGTGTGAAACCTGCCAGGGGCACACAGACAGACCCATAACAGAGGGTCCACGTTCTCAGGGCAAGTCTGAGTTTAGTTTGGTGGCAGTTTTAGGAAAGAAGCTGAGTCTATTTGATCTGACTTGAATGGACCGGAAGCAAACATATTTTATTTTTAAATAAATACTGATTTCGATCTCTGCACTGATGTTGGGTGACACCGGATACTGGCAGATACTTAAAGCTGCAGGGTCAAAATCAGTGCATCCCTAATTGTCCCCATAGGGAAATTTGTCCTCTACATTTGAACCAATCAGACAAACAGATGGTCAGTTCAGGTCAAAACAAATGTGGCAACTTACTTTTTAAAAACTGGACTGAGGCATGAGAATCAATGCAGATTTTTTGCACAATCAACAAGCAAAGCACTAAAGTAAACTAGGGTAAACGACATGGTATATTTTGTTGAATGATACGAGAATATTTGTGAGGGGATGTCTTCTGCAACTGTGGTTAGACTGTCCCATGTTAGGATGGAGGTTTGATGTTTTTTTATGGCCCTGTTCCAGATCCTTCTGCCTTCGAACAGAATGTAAGACGGACTGGTCGGGTACGGCTAGACTCATTTCACGAGTGAAATTAAGTCATAATGAACATAATGAAAATAGACTGATAGATCTGAGCTTTTGCAAAAATCTGACCTAATTTTCCCTTTCACAATTCTACTGATATTTGCTTTACTAACTGAACATGGACTGTAAATATCTATTATTATTATCTTTAATTTAAAAAAGACAAATGTAAATATGTAGGACAATTACTAAAGATATAAAAAAAATGCAAATCCATGCCCCAATTGCGGAGGCCAGAGGGGTACACGGGGGGATTATGGGATGTCAGGGGGTGATGAAGCATTGTTGAGAGGGAAGTGTCTCCGCGGCGACAAAAAGCTGGTGCCCTGGCAACAGTCGCTACGGGAAACGGACGCAAAAAAGTAGGGTGGGGGGTGATGGAAGGGGAGTTGATGGCAGGTCGGTGAAAAAAAACATGTTGTCCCCATCTGTCAGAACAGAAAAGAGGTGCTGCTGAGGGCAGCTATATATACACACGAGCGCTGTGATTGGGCGAGGAGCGATGGTGAGGCGGTCGCCATGGGAACGCTTGGGAAGTTTTGGGGAAGTTTGGTCAAAGATTATTGCGTCTGATATGGCAGGTGTCACGAACTCCAGTGTTTGTTTACTTGGAGTATTTTTCCCCCTCTATTGTGTGGAAAAGTTATCAGCAAAAACATGCTTCCTGTTGGAAAAAATATCCAATTGTAGGCCCGTCACCATAGCAAATTTTAAATGTATATATTGCTGAAAAAATACAGATGAGAAACGACAATATCGAAACTAACTTATGCCGTTTACCTCCCAAAAATCTCCCCCAAATTTACAATATTGTTAAAAAATCATGAGCGGAAACACTTTAATCCAGTATAATGAGGAATAAATGCGATTTATGGCTTAACTCTTATTATGTAGCCAGAAAAATAGTAGTAGTACAAAGAAAATATACAGACAATAAATACTGAGTGTAGTAATTATTGTGACAGGCCTATCCAATTGTCATTATTGTGATTTATGTCTTAACTGATACTTTGCAGAAGGCGTCATCAACATTCCCTGGGGTTGAAATGCTAACTGTGGGCATGCTCTGTCTGAGGCTTTGTTAGACTTTTATTAGTGTTTTATTTTAATACAACTGACTAATAATAATAATGCATTGGTTTTACATAGCGCTTTTCAGGACACTCAAATACACTTTACAGTTCATTATTCATTCACTTCACACTCGGTGGTGATAAACTACTATAAACTACTACTACTACAGAAGTGAGGCTGCCAATCTGCCCCATCTGCCCCTCCGACCACCATCACTCACACACACGAGGCAATGTGCACCTCCATGTACCTCCACGCTTCATTTCCCCCTCCCTCGTCCTCTCTCCTTGTCTCCTCTCCTCCTTCTTCCCCCTTTTTGCCTCCTGCTCATCTTCCCTCCTTCTCCCTACCGCTTCATTTCCTTTCCTCCTCCCTCCTTCTTCACCTCCTCCCTGCCTCCTTGTTTCCTTGTCTCCTTGCCCACACCGCTTTCATACTAGGCCATGTGGGTGAAGTGCTGTGCCTAAGGACTGGCCCCCCACTGTGGCACCTGATTTTCTCAGCGGTCTCCCATCCAAGTCCTAACCAGACCTGCTTAGCTTCTTTGACAAGCCAGTGTGGCCACTCTGCCTGGAAAGATCTGACTTAGTTTGAATTGCAAAAGCTGAGTTGATTTGTGAGGTTAAACAAGTCCCTCTCAAATAACATTAGCGGGTTTCAGTTGATCAGAAAATCAAAGAGTTAAAAAGGAACAGGAACGCTCGTATGGATCACAGGCTCAAGAAAATGTGTTGTTTAAATCCATTTTGTATTTTTTCATGAGTTTTCAGACAGTCTTAAAACTTATCAGGCAGTGTTTGCTAATGTGTGCATTGTGTCACCATGGTACCTGGTGTAGAGCACCCCCAGCACGATGTCACTGCAAAGTATCAAGAGCATAACAGAAATGACAAAAAGAAATAAATAAAAGAACTGACAAAAAGAAATATGGACCGACAAACTACATTCGCTGTGGCGTTGTTTCGATAAGCTTCTGCAATATCCATCCACTGTTGCATTAATTTCTCACCATTTTTGCATTGATGATGGTCACTGTTGCTAAACCTAGACTTGACCAACTGCAGCAACCTCGGACCTATTTGCTTAGTTAAATCCAGGTGACTTTTTTTTTTTTTTAGCCAGGCAGTGTAATACAAGAATCCCATTTCAGAACATGTTTGTACAGATCTAAACTACAGTGTTTAGACTAATTCAGTCCTTTGCGGTGGAATAAAAATATGTCATCTTTGTTGTAAACAGGTAAAATGTGCAAAGAAATTCATTAGCTATAGCAGAGAAACCGCTACCTCATTACTACTGGATCGCCCACACAGACTGTATAAAGAAGTGGACTAAGGGAGCGTGATGTCAGCTCAAGACAAATGAAGCTCATCGAGGCTAGCATTTATAGGTGGGAATTTGGAGATGAGTTGCAGATTAGGAAAAGGAATTTATTTATGGAAAAAATAGCAAAATAAAAACACCAGGATCAATTACAGAGAGAGCTTAGACCGTATATATGAGTGGGCTAAGTGAGTGTGACGTCACCCACAGCGTCAGCGTCGCTCAAATGAGGCTCCCGATGCCACGGTTACAGGAGCGAATCTGGAGCCAGGCTCCATATTTGGAAATCCGACCGCAAGTAACATAGCAACCACAAGAGCCAATCATGAGTGAGGTGGTTAAATGTGCCCGCCCTCCTCACCAGGGAGTGCCCGCCTTTCTCAGAGCGGCGATACTCTGCACCATTCTGCATGAACCGCTGGATTTCACTGATTCTTGATTCTTGAACTTTTAGCTTTTATTATCAAACTTTAAATAGTAAGTTTAAGTCCTTGATTTGTTCTATGTTCTGTTATGTACGAACAACAACCAGCTGTCAATCAAACCTGTTGCTAACACTAGGCGACAGCGACCTTGGAGAATGAAGGCTTCTGATTGGTTCATTTTTTATGTTCATATCTTGATTTAGGAACAAGATACCGAAATGGAAAATTCAGGATCATGTATCGCGGGTTCATATGAACAATTTAAGACCAAAATGACGAGACTGCAGCCGTTACAGTGAGAGGGGCGATAAGATCCCAATTTAAGTCAATGGGAAAAAGGGAGAGAAGGAGCCGGAAGAGCCTCCAGAAGCACTTCCCATTTGGCACGCGGCGGCTAACGGGTTAGCTATGTCCACTCATATATACGGTCTATGAGAGAGAGGGGCGAGGATTCAAAATGTCAAGTCAACTGGAGCGCCTCCATGCTCACTTCCTATTTGAAACGTAGCGGCTAGCGGGTTAGCTATGCCCATTTATATATACAAACTATGATCACGCAATAGTTAGCGTCTTAACATCTCCATTCTGATTTCTGCTATTCAGTCCTCACAAGCGCAGATCACTCAATCACTCAGCAGCTTACGTGCAAAGAGCAGTAATGATCTGTGCACTAAAATGAACAAAGAAGTGAACAAAATAAAGGTTGTGCATGACCGCTAAACAAGTTAAGAGGGCAAAAATATTCACCAAACTACTACAGAAAACAAAAACACCAGGCCAAAGCTAGCAGCTTGCATTTGTCATCTCCAAAGCTCCAAATAGTCCGTTCCTTTTACCTTCTGTTCAATCGACATCAGCAACTCCGGGGCTGAAATGATTATGTTTCTAGTGAAGGTGTATGGAGTTTAAAGAGAGTTTTGAGTGTTTTATACTGAAACAAAATGTGAATGAAACAAAACAAAACTCCAGGTATGTTTTTGGTGAGGAGACAACACTATAACAGATGAGAAAATAGTCTAATATGGGCCTTTTATTTTAGCGTCTGCTCTTAAATCCTTGCTCTCCTCTGGTTTGGTTATACAATATGTTGCACAACTCACTGCTGCACCACTGCGTCTCCTCTCCTCCTTCCTGCTTCATTGTTTCCTTTCCTCCTCTCGTCCTCATCTCCTCTCTTCTTTCCTGCCTCCTTGTTTCCTTTCCTCTTCTCCTCCTCCTCGACTCCTTACCTCTTACCTGTCTCCTTGTTTCCTTTGCCCTCTCCTCTTCCCTGGCTAGTTTTTTCTTTCCTCCTTTGTTTCCTTTTCTCCCCTGTTCCTCTCCTCGTCCCTCTTCATCTCTTCGTCTCCTCCCTCCTCCTTGTCTCCTCTCCTCCTCCCTACCTCCATGTTTCCTTTCCTCCTCCCTTGTCCTCTCCTTGTCTCCTCTCCTCTTCCTTGCCTCCTTCTCATCTTCCCTCTTCCTTCCTACCTCCTTATTTTCTTTCTGCCTCCCTCCTTCTCCTCCTCCCTGCTGCCTTGTTTCCTTTCCTTCTCCCTCCTTCTTCTCCTCCTCTCTGTCTTCTAGTTTCCTTTCCTCCTCTTTCTCTTCCCCCATTCCTCTCTCCTCAGCATCTCCTCTCCTCATCCCTGCATCCTTGTTTCCTTTCCTCCTCCCTTCATATTATATCCTCTCCTCCTCCCTGCCTCCTTGCCTCCTCATATCCCCTCCTCCTCCTTACCTCCTTCTCATCTTCCCTCCTCCTCCCTGCCTCCTTATTTTCTTTTCTGCTCGCTTTCTCTTCCCCCTTTTCCTCTTTCCTCATCATCTCCTCTCCTCATCCCTGCATCCTTGTTTCCTTTCCTCCTCCCTTCATATTATCTCCTCGCCTCCTCCCTGCTTCACTGTTTCCTCTCCTTGTCTCCTCTCCTACTCCCTGCCTTTAGTTTCCTTGTTTCCTTTCCTCCTCCTCGTTGCACTTCTCCCTCTCTTCCTTCTCCTTCCTCCTCCCTCCCTCCTCCTCATCATCTCCTCTCCGCATCCCTGCCTCCTTGTTCCCTTTCCTCCTCCTCCTTCTCCTCCCTGCTTTGTTTCCTTTCCGCCTTCACCTCATCTCCCCTCCTTCTCGCTCCTCCTCCCTTCTTTGGTTACCATATGCACATATCCAACCCGGTGTTGGTGTTTTGAATGGAGCTGTAGATGTGTGAGAACGTTCTTCACAGGTTCAGATCAGACCTCCATCTGTCAGAGCGCACAGTTAATAAGGCCTTATACAACAACACTGGCTCAGACTGTGCACCAGGCCCACCTCCAATCAATACACTCAATTATTCAACATATGCTAGGCTTTTGGCCGCTCATTTGAGATTCTGTGTTAGGATACTTTTGAGTTAAAGGACCTATATTACACAAATTATATTAAACATATGATCTGTGACCTTTAAGCCATGTTAGAATGTTGTTACCTCCTCAAAAACAGACCTGGAGTTGTGTTTTGTTTCATTCACATGTTTGAGTAACCCTTTGTTATTAGTCTGTGTACATCTCTAAAGCTCAAAATGCACAGTTCCACCTTGTGATGTCATGTGGTGGTAGTTTTCAAGCTAACAGCGACTTTTAGGTCAGTAAAGATTGGAAATTCTAGAGCTGAAATGATCCAAATAATTCTAGGGAAGGTGTATGGAGTTAAAAACACAGTGGCGTGCTTCCTGTGTTGAATGAATGAATGAATGAATGAATGGCCTTTATTTGTCAATTTCTTCACAGGTATTGGACATAGAAAGGAATCGAAATTGGATCTGTTGCCCCATGCGTACATAACAAACACACAATACAATATGACATGGGGAGACTGGACTCGGACCGGACTGGAAAGCAAATAGGAATAAACAATGCAGCATAACATGAGGATATGGGGAGGAGAGAAAAAAAGAAAGAAAAAGAGAACCGCCCCCTGACCATGCTACTATTGGGGCATAGTATGGTATGAGCACACACAAAAACAACACCTCCGCGACATCAGAACATGTCAAAACATAGTACAAACATTTCACAGGACTAGCAACAGGTTAGGGGAGGGGAGTGGAGCTAACCCAACCTAGGCAGGCAGCCATCCGGATCCTGCCCCCATTAGCGCCGGATACAACAGACCCGCCCACCAGGCCAAGGGTGCAAAGCTGCTAGACTAGACGCAACCAAAACGCAAGGAGAAAAGAGGAAAAGCGTCCGCCCTCGCCAACAGCCAAACGAGAGTTATTGCCATATGACATCACAAGGTGGAGCAGAGTGTTTTCTGTTTGAGAGAAGAACTCAGCCTAAATATGCAGGGTTTGTGCGTTAAACATGTGAATGAAACAAAACACAACTCTAGGTATGTTTTTGAGGAGGAAACATCATCACATAGATCAGAAAATAGCGTAATATGGGCCTTTTAAACGTGCACTGAGTAACATTTCTAGTGGAAAGTTCGCCACCTGATCATCTCCACGGAAATGTTATTGCTTTATCTAGAACGTTCCACAGTATAGATTAAAGCTTTCTGTCACAAGGAGACAAGCAGGTTACAGCACTATGCTACATTACAAGTCAGATCTGTGGAGAGTCGCCTCTATTCACAGAAGGAATTATTGTATTTTTGAGCAATAAAAATGCCTGTAATGAATAAATGCTCGATGTTTAATACCATACTGTGAAACATTCCAGGCAAAGAAACAACATCTCCATGGAGACAAGTAGGTAGAGGACCCTCCACCAGAAACTACCAAGGGGATATGTCACTGTGTTGTTTGCTTCAATCACTCAAGTCTAGAGCTGGAACTAAAAGTCAGGAGTACATTTTTTTGGATGATTATTATTTTATGTAAATGTACCATTTTCTATATTATACCATTTTCTGATCTATGTTATAATGTTGTTTCCTCATCACAGACATACCTGGAGCTGTGTTTTGTTTCATTCACACATGTTTAACACTTAAATCCTGCATATTCAGGCTGAGTTTTACAGTGTTTTTAAACTCCACACACCTTCACTAGAATCATTTGGATCATTTCAGCCCTGCAACTGCCAATTTCTACTGAATTAATGTTAAAGGAACGCTGTTAACCTGAAAACTACTACTACTCTTCCCTGTAATGTAAGGTATACTTACAGTTCAGTCACAGGAATGTACAGGGACAATCTGCACCATTTGGGAACCGGGACACACGAGCGCAGTCACGGTGACTTTACAAATTCCATTCATATTTCTGTTTTGGGCTACAGAAAATATTAGAGCACCCTCTCACACCCTCACTGCAACATCTAAAGATAAAAAAAATAATTTACCCCAAACTATATTGTATGTTTTTGTCATGTTGTATTTAGTTTGTTTATGTTGTTGTAAAGCGACCTTGAGTGTCCAGAAATGCGCCTAATAAATAAAATGTATTATTATTATTATTATATCAGTATCGCCAAATATCAGTTATCGGCCACACCAGCAAACCAAATGTCAAAAATCGTATTGACTAAAAAACTCTGTATCTAGTTAGCTGCACTGACATTAACTTTTTTTTTTAGCTTCCACCACAAAAAGTATACTTCTATTTTTGGGGGGAATTTTAATATTACTGCTATTGTAAATCCCAATAATTACTGAGTTCTCTTTAACATTATAACAACTTCATGTAAATTCACCCAGCACATCCCAGCTGCTCTCCCGCTGCTGCTGCTGTTAGTGTCCTTCTCTCTCCTTTTCAAAATCCCAAAAGTGTTTCATAATGAGGTCAGTGTCAGCCAAAGCCTGTGACGCCACTGAAGTTCGCTCGCGCTGCTAAATCTTCCTCCTACACCAATGCTCATAAAGCCAGAGATGAATCATGTGTTGTGTAACCAGTGACAATGGACTGGGTTTGGAGAGGAGCATTGTGGGACATGGGAAAGGCAAAATACAAGTTACAACAGCTACTTTGGGCATGAGGCAGGGCGGAGGAGGCTAGTAGAGCTAAGTAATTTCAATAAAATCCCATGGTTTTTACTTCTACCAAAAAACAACCATAATTTTTACGTCTACTTGAAGGTGCATTGTGTAACTTTTCTTGTGGAGGGTCCGCCAACAGCTTGTTTCCATGGAAATGTCTTTACTTTGCCTGGAATTTTCTTCAGCACAGCATTAAACGTATCAATTTCCAAACAAATAAGCAAGTGACGCTACAAGGTGAAGTTATAGGTAAGATCTATGGAGAGGTGACTACGCTGATGATGTGAATGCATGTTTTTAAGGTATTTCTGAGCAATAAAAATACATGTAATTTACTTAATGTAAGATAAATATGTTTAATGGCATACTGTGGAACATTTCAGGCAAAGCAGTAACTTTTCCATGAAGTCAGTCTACCTGAAAAGTTGCATTGTGCACCTTTATTTTAATATATTTTATAGTTTAGTTTAGTGTAGTTTAGCCTTTATTTGAAGGGACAATGTACAGAGACATTAAGTTCATAAAAACAGAGATGTTCCGCACCAGATTATAGCTAAATAGCGAGTTTCCATGTGCAGTCCCTGATTTACATGAATAAAAATACAATGCAATTACACTGAAACAATCTCAGTAGAAGCAGTAGTTCATAGACTCACTCTCTCCCAAAAACTCACACACAGACAAAACCACATCTTAGTCAACATTATTTACAGGAACATTTGTCTTATAAAAGGCACTTTACCAAGCTCAATTTAAACAATAACAAACAACAATAAGTTTTCCTGTGGAGAAGGAATTACATTGGTTAAAGTTCACAATCTACTTTTATACATTACACAGAAGCAGAAACAGGAAGGTTCTGTGTTGGACTTAAAGAGTTTAGTGTTGGCAGGTCTGCAGTGTAACAGAACTCTTACTCGGGTAAATGTTTTGGTGAGTCTTCCCACTGTGAACAAGTCCACAAGTGATGTGAATTATTATTATTTCTTTTCTTTTTTTTTGCTCCTTCAGATATGATTTTTTTTTGTCCGTCCTTTGAAAATAACATATTTTTGTGAATTGCGTAATGTTTTCTCCTTCCAATTACATTAAAGGGCCCATCTTGGTCTATTTTCTTATCTATATTATTCCTCATCGTGCGCCACTTTGTTTTTAAACTCAGCACACCTTCACTAGAATAATTAGGATAATTTCTGCCCTGGAAAAGCTCATCTCTATTGAAGTAAAAGTAAAAGTAACTGTTGATGGTTGTAAGACAAGGCAATTAAAAAAAATATATATATACATTTATGATACAATATTACTACTGTTCCATATATAATTCATAGTAGGATTTATTTTAAAAGGGTAAATTAATTTCATTCCACTGGTACATGATTATTATTTTTATTACATGATTATATTGTATTAGGTTGAATGAAGCACATCCGGTCCGGCGGACAGCAGGGGGCGCTCCGGTTCGGTCTCGGGTCATTAAAACCACTGACTTGAGACCTGAACAACCACTACTTTATTTAGTCAAGTTTTGTCCCCCCTTTTCAGGTAAATATGTGCTTTTGATGTACCAGGTTTGTACAAAAGTTATGTTATAATTAATATTTGTCGTTAAAACCACTGACTTGAGACCTGAACAACCGCTGTTTTATTTATTTACTCCTTTTTCAGGGGCCGTGGTTGCAACATTGACTTGAAAACTTCATCATATCACAGACTAATAACACGTGTGAATGAGGTGGTAGCAGCTTTATAACATGTCTAAAAGCTCATGAGAATCAAGGTTGTGTAATAATGGGCCGTTCATTTTCTATTATAAATCAGATTGTACATCCAGACTGTCGCTATTACAAGTATACGGTCAGTCGAGTAGAGGTTTCCCCAAACACTTTTTTACTCCTGTTTGAGTAAGTTTATCTTTTTGTTTTTTAATATATATTCATACTGCAGCCATATTTGTTTTGTTACAGACGGATGATGCATGTTTCTGATTATCTACTGGCTAAACTGAACTCTGGGAGATGCAACGCAGATATTTGCACATTTTCCAAGTATGTATTCTAGTTCCCTTTATGATTACATTTGGCTTGGAGGGGAAAAAAAGGCTGATAAATTAGACTTTTTGAGAAACTATTAAAGAAGTGCTACAATGACCACATTCAAATTAATATCAAAATTACGAACAGAACCATGCAGTTGTTTTATAATATGTAAAAATCTCATCTCGTCTCCTTCTCGTAGACCAAATCTCACGGTATTTGTGTCCCGTCCCACCCATAGAACGAAGTGTGAATAAAATGCCCAGGAGAGACTCACAGTTTGCCTCCTCCTCTTCGTCCTCTTCATCACTGTGGCGTTCTTCATCACTGATCTGAAGGACGTCTGCGCTCGTCTGCCTCTGATACATGTCCTCCTCTGAGTCACACATCCTCAGACTCTGCTACCTCAGGCTCATCTCCCCTGTGAAGGAAATAACAGTGTTTACTTCTCCACACTCCAAATGGAACTTTAGACCTGCACTATATATCGCACGAAGATTAGTGTCGTAGTACTCGAGACCGGCCTCGAGACAGGTTGTTTACGGTCATGGTCTAGTCTCAGACTATGTTTGATAAAATGGAGGTAGATTTATAAAAACTTTGAAACATACATGTGCGAAAATAACTGTAAAATACAAATAGACGTCAAAAATTACAAAGATGGTCTCGATTTGGTCTCAATGGGCCATGGTCTCGGTCTTGTCTCAGCCTTTAAAAGTCTTGGTCTTAATCTTGTCTCGGTCTCAGCCCTCAGAGGTCTTGATCTTGTCTTGGTCTTGACCCTCAGAGGTCTTGATCTTGTCTTGGTCTCGACCCTCAGAGGTCTTGATCTTGTCTTGGTCTTGACTCTCATAGGTCTTGGTCTTGCCTCGGTCTCGGCCCTCAGAGGTCTTGATCTTGTCTTGGTCTTGACCCTCAGAGGTCTTGGTCTTGTCTCGGTCTCAGCCCTCAGAGGTCTTGATCTTGTCTTGGTCTTGACCCTCAGAGGTCTTGATCTTGTTTAGGTCTCGACCCTCAGAGGTCTTGGTCTTGTCTTGGTCTTGACTCTCATAGGTCTTGGTCTTGTCTTGGTCTTGACCCTCAGAGGTCTTGGTCTCGTCTCGGTCTCAGCCGTCAGAGGTCTTGGTCTTGTCTCGGTCTCAGCCGTCAGAGGTCTTGGTCTTGTCTCGGTCTCGGCCCTCAGAGGTCTTGGTCTTGTCTCGGTCTCAGCCGTCAGAGGTCTTGGTCTTGTCTCGGTCTCGGCCATCAGAGGTCTTGGTCTTGTCTCGGTCTCGGCCCTCAGAGGTCTTGATCTTGTCTCGGTCTCGGCCCTCAGAGGTCTTGGTCTTGTCTCGGGACCAAGTGGTCTTGGACAGGTCTTGGTCTCGATTAGTGCGCTCTTGACTACAACACTAGTATCGATACTGCGATATTGATTCAGATAATAACTGATGTCACAACTTATTCCAAGGTTTGGCTATTTGTAAAAAGTTGTTAAATAAAGCTCATTTTATTAATGATTTTTTATATTAAGTCAAAATTTAGTCTTGATTTTTAATTTAGTCTTGATTGCGTCTCTGTTTAAGGGCCCATATTACTCTGTTCTCTGATCTATGTTATAATTAAAGATGCACCGATATCAATACTGGAGTCGAATATCAGCTGAGATACTGAAAAATTGGTACTGAGTATTGATTCTATGACAGTGGTTAAGCTGATATCCTGACTGGGCCTTTAAGTGGTTGTAATAGGACGATTTACAGGCTGTTTTGGCCTATGAATTCTCAGAAGTTGCTCAGTAATGACTTGAAGGATAAGAAACAGTTGCATAGCAGAAGTGGATCTCTTGTGTAATAAAGTTACATAAGATAAGGAAATAAGTATAATTTTCCATCTGCAGATACTTAAAGTCGAAGTACCAGTATGGGAATAATGAAAGCCGGATCAGTGCATTTCCGGTTATAATGTTGTTTCCTCATCACAAACATATCCGGAGTTTTGTTCCATTCATACACGTTTAACACACAAACCCTGCATATTTAGGCTGAGGTCTTCTCTCAAATGGAAAACACTCTGTACCACCTTGTGATGTCACGTGGTAATACAGGAAGTGCTCCATTGTGTTTTTAAACTCCATACAGCTTCTCTAGAATCATTTGGATAATTTTACCACTGGAATTGCCAAGATAAAGATAAAAAAACTAGCTTTTAACTTGAAAACTACCACTTCATGACATCACAAGGTGGAACAGAGCATTTTGCACTTGAGATGTAGACCGACTAATAATAAACTGAACTGAAACATGCGTGAATGAAACAAAACACAACTCTGGATGTGTTTTTGAGGAGGTAACAACGCTCAAAAGAATGCATTTCACATAATATAGAACCTTAACATTTTTATTTGGACAGTTTCACTAATTTAAAGCATGTAATTTTTGTTTTTTGTTTCATTATAAGAAAAACGAACTAGTCAAAGTATTTACAATATCTCAATAATGCCGATACCACCGTCAATAACGTTTTTGATATCACGCAGCTCTACTTCCTCTCAGCTCGATGGTGGCTAAACCGAACACCGCGGGGATGAAATGGTTGGGATGTTTGCAAGTCATGGCACATCAATCATGAGAGCGTTACACCAACCACGAACTGGAGCTGAGAGGAAGGATTTGGCAGTGAATGTTGTTTGTCAAAGATCTGGAAAACACTTACATAAGAGCTGGTATTGAGTTCCAGTTTTTAAGTATTTTAATGGTGCTGAAGTGTGTGTTGTGGTGCCAATATGGGAAAGGGAACTGTGCCCTAGTACACACATGTAAACAATAAGAGTGAGAAAAGTCTGTATGAATTAGGGATGAAAATGATTTAAGACTCACTAAAGACTTGGCCTGTGTGTTCGGCAAAAATGGGGCGCAGCATGTAGGGTAAGCAAAAATTCACAAAACTGTCTCAATGGTCCAAGATGAAAAAAGTACTTAATTGCATATTTCTGCGTAAAAAAGCAGAATAAATTTGAATAATTCCCAAATTAATCAACTAATACAAATTTTGGATGACTATAATCCATCATAAACACTGATAATTAGTCATTAGCATAACTGCATCTGAAGGTTGTGAAAAAACCTTATAAACTCATTACTATGAACAATTAGGAAATAAAAATAATGTTGCATTAGGAAATTTTCCAGAGGTTCAAAGTTCCTTTACAATGTCATGCACTGTAGTGCTGACAATATGCAACATCTGAACCATTACACACACACACTTTCATACTAGGCAATGTAGGTGAAATGTCTTGCCCAAGGACACAATAAAAGTGTTTAGCACTGGCGCCCCCCTGTGGCACTTATTCCCTGCCATCCAGGGACTAATCAGGCTCAGACCTTTTTAGCATCTGAGATCTGATGGATTTGCTGCCATATGTAATTTAACAGTATTTCTGTTCACCAAAATATCTTTCTATAATGGTTAATCTGGCAGTATATGTGAGATCTTTTTTATCAAAACGATATCTTTAATGCTAAAATATAACTAAATTTTCAAGTTTAATGTTTTCCAAAAATGACACAAAGTCTCATCCAAAGTAAATCTCTGGGAACAGCGAGAAACTATTTGGAGCACAATAACAAAAGAGACTTTGCAAAACGACATAAAAACAATGCAGCAAGAATACAGCTGTGATCTGGCCAAAGGTCACACAAAATATTGACATTTTGGTTATTTGACAATGAATTTGTTCATTTGAAACAAGTTTTTGATATACTGAAGTTATTTATGTTTTCATGACAGGTGATCTAATAAATTTGTTAAGCACAAGTTTTTCGAGTGTTGACAACAGTAAAAATCAGCTAGAGCGGCTTTAATTGACGACTCTTGATATGGTTTATTATTACATCCTTGGGTAAAAGTTTGCTACAACTACGAGTGTAATTTAACAAACATACTTATTTCAGCTCGAGGTCCTGCATGAAGAGTTAAACATGTCTTTGCAGTAACTTTTGCACACTTGAATAATTCATCGGACTCCTCTCTCTGTGGGGAACTAGCCTGTCCTTCCTTTAAAACTTCTGTAACTAGGGCACATAACATTTGAGCCATGTTCCAGTATTTGATTCAGAGCCACAGTGATTTACATAACGTTGTATAGCAGCAGTGTGAAGGTGGACCGAGTGCGCCTTATGTAACACTGAGTCAGAGCTGGCCCCGTTACAACTGTTTTTTAACTTGACCTAAATTATGCACCTGCGGGCTGTAAACTTACTACATGAGTTTAATAAGGGTGTGGGTTGGATTCCTGATCCCTCTGAGTGGAGTGTTCTACTTGTGGCACAGTGGTTAGCCTGGCTGTCCTTTAGTAAGAAGTAGTACATGTCCCGATCAAGTTTTTTAGCCCCCGATCTGATACCGATTTTTAAATATTTGCAGTTCCCAAAACTGATACAAGTGCTGTAATGATATCCAAGTCTCCCGATACGATATTGTCACAGTATGAACCTCAGGGTACGATATTTATTGAGATATCGTGGGAAAGCTCACGATATGGTGGGGAGGCTCATTATATTATGAAGTTACACATAATAACAAGACTGACATTATAAAATGGTTTGACCAGTCATTTATTGTCATTAGGGATGTAACGATATCCAAATCTCTCTGTGCGATATTTTCACCATATACATCTCACCGTACAATATTTATTGCAATCTGCTACTTTTTCCTCTAAAAATGCCTTCACGAGAATCCAAAGAATGAAGATGTAAAAGTGCTTAGAACAGTTATTTCTTCATCTCGTCTGCACTGAAACAAAGCAAAGGATCATGGTCTGTGTAGTTCCCTCTGTTTTTTTAGCTATTTCTGCATCAGAACTGTTCATTTAAGCAAAAAGACTTGTGATTCGATATATTGTGATGCTCCACGATGTTATTGTGAGACCTTTGACGATACAATATCACCATATTTCGGTTATTGTTACATCCCTATTGCCAACTTCTACTAGCATCTAGATAATAAGATGAAAATGTTTATAACTAAGAGACGCTAACCACAGTTTGGGGACTTGCCTGGTAAATTCACACTGATATCTCTGTATTATTTTTATACAGATTGATTTCGGTCTGGTCCTCCTGCCATCTGTTGTGTCTCATACCCGGTCAACCATAATCGTCCAATCAGATCCGTATCTTTCAGTGACACTTGTGAAACGAAAGGTCACTGGTCATGTCATTTACAATAATAATCACATTTCTCTCACCTCAGATTAACAGTTTGTTGCTTCATTCGTTGTGGACGGATACTATACTGATCCCAATACCGATCTCATAATTTTTTATTATTTTATTTAAGCAATTTAAGCTGTGCCTTTATAAATAATTAAGTATTCCATGGTGCCAAAATGTGTCTTGCCCCAGTACAAATATATTACATAAGCAGGTCTTGAGGTCAAAATAAGTCCACTGTGTGCCCGAGAATAAAGAAGTGTGTGGTTAGCCTGCTAGTTCTTGGTCACTTATACAATCATGAATAATAATAAGTGAATAATTAGGATGTTTTGAATGCTTAAGGTAAGTGCAGAAAACTTTGGACCACTGTAAACGGTTTCAAATGAGTTCTGTTTTCATGTTTTTAAGACAGTAAAAAATCAGGAACAACTTTTTTTCCCCAAACATCAGCTACTTTTTCTCTTATTTGGGAATATATTGAACCATTCTTCACCTACACTTCTTGCAAAAATATATTAAAAATCACAAAATTTGAATACATTATACATATAACATTTTTTGTATTCTAAGCTTGTATCTGTAGACTCGCCTCATTTACATAAAATCAAGACATCCACTTTAGAAGCACTTATATCCAAACTGAACCAAGGACACCTGCCGTACCTTTTCAGACACTATTGTAGAGATAAAGGCAGGGACGGAAGCTGCTGAGGGTCAAAGAGCAAAAGAGAAAAGCACCACAATGGATCAGTCTGGGTTCAAATGAGGGAAGGTCAGACTGGCTGAAAGTCTCAAAATAAAAGACAGAAGTGAATACATTTGCAGAGACATAAGGCAATTTTAAAAGGAGCTGAATGCAAGGTTATGATTTTAAACTCCATTAAAGAAATTAAATCATTAAAGATTAAATTTTTTGGAGCTGTGAAAGGAGCAGGGTTTATAAGATTTATCTTCTTCCTGTTCCTTTTGTTCATGCAGCAAAGAGGCAAGTAATGGCTGGAATATGCACTTATGCTGGTTGTCTGGTTTGTTGTTGTTCTTGTTTTCTTTGAGTTGATGCATGAGTAATAAAATAAATAAATAAATAAACAACCTGTTCCCGGAAATTAGGTAGACATATTCAAATCAAATATAGTTTTTACTGATAACTATTAGACGGATTATTTGTTTGGCAACACAGCAGATAAGCGTACAACCTGCGCACTGACATGTAGTTACAACTCTAGCTAGCACTGTTGTCAGCGCACTAAAACAGTTTATCACTGTGAGATAAAATATGTTATGATGCTAAACGAACATTAGTGAGTGGGATACTAATAAGCCACATGCGTGAAATGCAGGTGAGTGTGTAAATGACGAGAAGAAATGGCTCAAACTTCAGTAGCCGGACATCCACTCATATCTGATCAATACAACTAGCCCCGCCCCCGGGACAGCCTGAAATCTTTTTTTGTAGGAGACATGAGCAGTAGAGCGCAAAGTGACGTAAACTGATAATCCGTCTTTATCGTGCCGATTTATTCTTAATTACAAAAACACAGGACATCGTTTTAATTTGGTGTTTTGGTCCTGAAGACGATTATCCAATCAGGAAGCAGAATGAGCCTCACACGGGTCTCTTAGTTGAGTTGCCAGTTTCAATGTTAAAATCCATTTTGTTTAAACCTAAAACCTGCTCACTACCTGAACCCCTGCACCCACAGCCAATCATGAATCAGTGCTAGTGCAGCCTCTGCAGCTCAGGGGGGGAAATCTGGAGGTTCTGAGCTTTCACATGAGACATCCATATCCTGAGAAAGAGAAAAACTTCTGTCTGTATCTGCAGGTTAAGGCACAACTCAGGTTTAGTTGTGATTGTATATCTTTTTTAAAAACTGTACAACTACAGGCTACATACAGTTCCTTCAATTTATATTGGAGACTTCTAAATCTTCCCAGGAGTGATTCACAATCATTTTCACCACAAAATCTCTTCACTTGAAAACTGCAGTTTCATGGCACCATAAGGTGGAACAGAGCATTTTGAGCTTTAGAGATGTAGACAGACTAATAATAAAAGATTACTCCAATATGTGTGAATGAAACAAAACACTCCGGGCAGGTTTTTGAAGAGATACAAACATTCTAACATAGCTAAAAGCTCAAATGAGTCAATTTTGTGTAATATAGGATATTTAAAAAGCTTAATATCATTATTGTCAAATATTGCTTATCAATCAATCAATCAAACTTTATTTATAGGGCGCTTTTCATACAAAAAATGCAACACAAAGCACTTCAATCCGTTATCAACCACAACAGCAAGTCAAATATCGATATCGGCTCAAAAAAACCCAACTCCCAACTCATCTAAGTACAGAAAAACACCTTTTGTAACTGTTCTGGTTTTAATCATATCTATACGTCATGTTCAAACAATTCAATTAAACCAATAATCTACCGGCAAGCCTACATAACTCTGTACTTCTATTTTTGTGTGGTACAAAGTAAACTTGACATCCTGTTCTCCGCACACTCCATCTCTCCATCGCTCCATTCACCTCAGGAAACCAGGTCAATAACTGCACTTTTTTGCGATCAGCCCGGCTAATACGTGTACATGTAATAAAGTGGAGATGCAGAAAACAGGCGTACAGGGGAATAAACGATAAGGGAGAGGGCGGTGGGGGTTGCATAAGGCAGTTACATAAGGTCTGGGCTAATGAAGTGCAAACCTCAAACTTATACAAGAAGTGATGGCAGTGTCCAGTGCGCCCCAGTGCTCTGTGGGCTAGAACATAACACAGCAGAGAAATCCAGAGGAAAAGGGGGCATGGGGAGTTTGTGCCAGTGCCAAGCATAGATAAAAGACTCAAAGGGAGAATATACAGTATAACAAGATAATATTTGCAAATTGTGATTTAACCCTCGAAGACCTACGTTAACTTATACGACTGTGTTTGCTTTTAGCGATTGAAAAAGATGCTCCAAGTGGAGTTAATTCTCACAAACTTGGCAAATTACGCATCTTGGTGTGCGCAATTGTGCATCCCTTTCTATTTTTATTTGAAAGGTTTATTTCACTCAAAATGAACAAATACAAATGGAATAAACGCCCTGGAAATGCAGAAGTGCTGTGGCTCTGTTCTATGCTCTGGTCCTGGACTTTACAGGAGCTGTTTCCCTGACACCAGAAAAGTAATGGAGCAATTACACTTTTTTTTGTTTTTGGGGCAATAATGATATTTTTAATTTACTTACAGACTTGATATTTTGCATTTTTGTAGCTAAGGCCCTAAATTAAGCATTTTTATGTCCAAAAAGTTGTTTTTATTGTATAAAAGAGTGGGAATTTTATTTTCTGTTTTTTTTTAAATCTCTATTCCTGGTCCTATAGCTTTTATTACAGCCACATGACCCAACTACAGCAGCAGATTGATAAATAACAGGCTGTACTGAACAAAAGGATGTATAACACTTCATTATAGGGTAAAAGGGGCAGTTTTAAAAGCAAAATTAAGAAAAAAATCCAGGCGAGGAGAAATGTACTAAAATTGCCCTTAGGTCTTCCAGGGTTAACAATGATTCAAAATAATGACGACCAAACAACTATGAAATCCAGCACCTGGTTGTGTATAACAATATGGCATTAACCTTAGAGGTCTGCGTGGGACAAAACACGGAGAAGCAAAAAAAATGGTCTAAAATGTGCGCGAGATTAGACCACATCTGCAGGTTTAGGCTGCTTAAAATGTTTTTATTAATGCCAAATAAAATATCCAGTATAAATTATGTATGATAGGCACACATTAATTATTTGTATATTTTACTTTACACTCATTTAGTTGGCAGGACTGCAGTTTATCATCCTGCCCGTACCTGGAATGAGCTTTCAAAATGTGTCCTGCACCGCACTGTTTTGCGTCAGGTCCCACAGGCTCTAATTAAACTGTCTTATATTTAACTATAGGTGTTTTTTTTTTTGTTTTGTTTTTTACAATAAAACAAAAAATATGCATTCTACTGTACCTCACCTCTCCACAAATTGGACCAGTAAATTGTTAAGTTTAATATACAGTGAAAAGTTCCAGGCAAAGTAATTGTGGCAGTGCACCTTTAAATTTACACTGAACGTTTTCTAAATCTTCTGTATCCTATATACTTAAATCTATGTACATTTTAGAAGATGTTGGTGACACTGAATTTGAGTATTTTTACAAGATAATGATGAATTTTAAATCTTGTATTTATGGAAAATAGAATGAATTAATTAATTGTGATTGTTTTAAATGTTTAATGATGAATTGGATTGTGCTTATTTTAAGGAGACACTGTTACTGATGAAATGTTGTTGTTAGATTTGGTCTAAATCTTTAATTCTTTAATGTATTTTGTACCTGCTCAAGGACGGAAGATGGAAAATAGCTAAATCTGTTTTCTTTACAAAATTAATGTTTTCTGTGCACTGTCCTTGTTTTAAATAATAATCATAATAATAATAAAATAAATATCATGGAGCCCAAACCAGACAGTTCGAGGTCAGACCTGCCGCTCACAGTCACAATACCTGTTTTTCAACACATTTTTGAGCTATAAAAACACCTGTAAATGAATAAATGTAATGTGATTCTGTAGGACATTCAGACAGCGCAATGACATCCATAGAAACAAACCGGTAACAGACCCCACAGCTGAAAAGTCACACAGTGCAGCATTAAACACTGCGTCAGGACGCTAGTTTGAACCACCACCGTAACTATCTCCAGTATAATTCTGTAATACCATTTATATCGATCATTTCAGTCGGATTTGCACATGACCTCATAAAATCCATTATCCACAAACCAGACATTACACAAGGCAGTGTTTGTTCCTGTTCTTTTATCAGAGGAGAGGTTTTTATATAGAGTGGAGCTTTGGCAAATGCTGCGTTTGGTGGACTAATGTAAATTATGTAAGCCTGCCCAGACCCGCGCTTGTGTAAGAATATTATACATGTGGATGTGAATGGCCTGGGAGGCTTATTGTCCTTGTATAATATGGCTTGGAATTGTAGGGAAATGCACGATTCGATTCAGGAAATATGGCTCACGAAACAGGACTTCATTCATACCATAATAGACAGAAATGTGTAAAATCCCTCAGTCGTGCAGGCAGAATCCAATTTATTATTTTCAACCAAATATATTATATATAATATATATGTATATAATCCAGATGACAAATTTAATTTCTCCTTTTGCCATAATAGACAGATAGACAAACAGCTAGGTAGATAGATAAATAGATTGACAAATAGACAGATAGAGAGACAGATAAGTAGACAGATGGATAGATAGACAGAGAGATAGACAGATAGATAGATAGACAAATAGATAAACAAATAAATTCTTTATTCTCTATACAACTGTGCAACCACTCACCTCTATGTTATATTGTTAAAGAAAATATAAATGATAAACAATAGTGAAACTAATTTATGTCACTGACTTTGGATTATCCCCCAAAACTAAATGTACATATACAGCACTGTGCGAAAGTTACAGGCAGGTGTGGAAGAAATGCTGTAAACTAAGAATGCCTTCAAAAATGGAAGTGTTAAACATTTATTTTCATCAATCCACAACATGCAGTGAATGAACAAAAGAGAAAGAGAAAGAGAATTAACTCGGGCCATGTACACACGTAGCCGGGTATTTTTAAAACCGAACATTTCCCCCCCTCCGTTTATAAAAATTGTTTTAACCACACCACCTCGTCTTCGAAAAAAAGACCTTCTACACATAAGCGAACATCTGCGTTTTCAACCACATTCATACGCAATCCAAACCTGTAGATGGCGTTATTTCCATCACTTCGCCGTCACTTCCGCCTAAACTTAAACAACAGAAAACATGGCGCCAAGCTGCTTTGTCTGAACAGACTCGGAGTCAGAATTGCTCCTAAACAAATTAATGCTACCACAGCTCTCAAGAAACGACTCCGGTCCATAGTCTGCTTTGGCTTTTGCAGTAGCCTAAACAAAGGTCGCACGTTTGACGTCAGGGCAGATTTATATTTTTTGGCACAGACAGTGACGTTTTAAAACACAAAACCTCAGTTATCTCTGTCCACACAAACAGGCATAAACGGAGTTTTCAAAAATCTTCACTTTGGCCGGAGTTTTCCCTGAATACTCGTTTTTGATGCGTGTTCGTGTGGATGACAGGTCAAAACGCAGCAAAACATCTTTGGTTTATCAGATACCCGGCTACGTGTGGACA
This sequence comes from Odontamblyopus lacepedii, assembly GCA_034769755.1. Classification (NCBI taxonomy): domain Eukaryota; kingdom Metazoa; phylum Chordata; class Actinopteri; order Gobiiformes; family Gobiidae; genus Odontamblyopus; species Odontamblyopus lacepedii. The sequence goes on along the minus strand of CM068345.1, from coordinate 13,247,422 downwards.
AGGCCTCAATATTTGGTGTGAGCTTTGCCTTCAAACGAGCATAATTGCTTCTAGTTATACTTGCAGAAAGTTTTTGAAGGAACTCGGCTGGTTGTTGTTTCAAAACATCTTGAAGTTTTTAAATTTTGGCTTGTTCTTTTGTTCACTCACTTTGCATTTTGTATATTGAAAAGAACAAACATTATTTATATTTTTGAAAGCATTCTTTGACACCTGCCTAAAACTTTTGCACAGTACTTTAGTTAAGAAAACACAAACTGCAATATATAAACAGCAGAATGAATCCCTTTAGTAGTTAGTTTGTATCTGTAATGAGAGATACTGCAGAAGTTTTTAATTAAATTGACCCACCGCCGCTCAAATCTCATCATAATACAGAAAAATACCAAAATGTTCCCCACTATAAATATTGACCTCCATACCACCAGTTTTTATTACACCAATTTATATTCCAAACTACGACTGAACCAACATTTGGAAGTCACTTTTCCATATCGGCCCTGATATGAGATACCAGTAACGGATCGGTGCATCCTACACTCAGCTACAGTCTGTGTCATCTAATAATGATATGTTTTATTTATACAGGCCTTTTCTAACATTATTAAAAAGAGTGCATATAAAAAACAGGGTAATCCGACAAAATATAGGCATGATTATAAAGGCAGATTACATTAAAACTTGTTCTAAAATCTGCTTGAACGAGACATGTGCCAGTAGCTCCTTGACCCCATTGTTGTTGCTGTGGTTCAAGGTTTGGGTTAAAAATAGCCCTGAATCTGAAGCGAGCACCTGCCAGCACCTGCCAGCACCTGTCCTTGTGTATTTAAAGCCTGCGGCGTTACCCAGTGAGTGTGCCAGTGTGACGCAGAGGGACAGACAGCAGATTAGGGACAGACGTGGGAGCACAGTGACCCTGATACAGCCGACAATAGCCAAGACGACCATTATAGAACGACTGTGAACTGTTAAAATAAGCCCTGCCCCCCAGATGAACCACGGGCCAATGAAAGACGGCTTAAAAGACCAAAAGTAAAAAGAAGGATGTAATTTTTAAGCAAACTATTTAAATACTGAGGTGACGCCACATTCTGGTCTATTATATTATATTATAATTTATAGCCTGCATCACTCACTTGGAGTATGACAGATATTTCAGCAGTTCTTTTATTATTTTGTAAAAAAAAAAAAAAAAAAAGTCTTAATACCATTTTTTACACATTAATAATAACAGTATAGTTGAATGAATTTGCTCAACAAGGGATGTAATAAAATCAGTAAGTCAATAGTCGACTAAAAACAATCTTGGTCGATTAAAGACTAATTAATCAAACAATTAAGTATCTCGTAGGTTGGTCTGTCAAACATGGTAAAAAATAAAGTTTCAGATAACCTCAATTAGAACCCTGCATTGGGTTTCAGCACCCAAAAGATGATTTAGAAAGAAATTTGGAAATTTGGAAGAAAAAGGAGATCTTTTACAAGTTGCATAAAGTTTCCTGGAAATGGACTAATTTTGCGTTTTTAAGTAACTTTTTATGGACTTCATGGACTTTCTAAGTCATTTTTATGCAAGTCTCAGTTTGCGTTTGCAGAATAAAATGACAAACTATTCAAATACACCTTATTTATTTGGTTTGCTATGTTATAGGATATGGCAATTTTCAAGTGTTTTGAGCAGTCTCTAAATATTAATGAATGCATAAAATCTGGCTGAATATGGAACCAAATGCAGGGTTCTAATCTAGAGAATCTAAAAAAAATTGTACAACAATTTACCCTTATGTGACAGATAACACTCCCCACAACTGTACAACTTTTGTTACTTATTTAGAATTTATTATTGCCACTTATCTTTTTTACTCTTTGTTATTATATTATATTGTGATGTGTGAGCTACTGTGTCCAAATAATTTCCCTTGTGGCTCAATAAAGTTTGTCTAAGTCTAATTTCAAAAGCTAGCATCTTAAAATTGTTACCGAAAAATCCTATACTTACACAATAAACACTTTTCGCCACATCTTTTCTCACATCATCTCACAAACTGCCCACATATAAATACAACTAAAGGTTTAAAAAAAGAAACATAAGCTTACATTAACCCTGTACAAATACCTTGAGGAGGGGGACAGAGTCCACTGGATCTAAGCCGGTCTCTAATTGGCTACAGCCGGGAAAGCTCTAACCAATCAGAGCGCGTGTTGCAGGGTCACTGGGTTTGTGTGGGTTCATATGGGGACAGAATAACACTGACCTCTATAGGGTTAAGACTGTGTGGGGGAGGGGGTATAGAATAGCAGCTGCACAACACTGGGTGAACTGGTTTAAAGCTACACAGGGTTTTGGTTCATAGCTATAGGTTAGTCCTGGTTTGGACCTGGTTTGGACCCTGTTTACTCCCAGTTCAGACTGGGTATAGTCATGGTTACAGGGCTGAACATTTTGAATAATATTAATAATAATACATCAAACTTATATAGAGCTTTTTTGAACACTCAAAGACGCTTTACAAACAAATAGGAAGTGATAATGAAGAATTTGGGGAATGTATCTTTGTAAATGCTATTTTTCTGACAAACTTTGCGGTTATAGAAACTTTGCGATTATAGATTTGCGATTTTAAACATGACCAGGAGATTTGACAAAAGCGCCTTCAGCCTTTGTAATTCTCTTAAGCCTATTCAAATTACAATTTTTTATTCGATAGCGATTAATCGTGCAGCCCTATTTGGTTATATTTGGTTATATTATAGTCCTGGTTTAGTCCTGGTCTGGTGGCTTAAAGTGGATCTCAAATCGTCCTGTTTTAGACCTGGTTGAGTCCCAGTTCAGACCTAGGATAGTCTCGCTCATGCCATGGTCTATACTGGTTTAGACAGGTTTAAAACAACTATTCACTGAACAGGTCTCTATATTAGTCTTGTTTTAGACTTGGTTTAGTCTCAGCCCAGACCCAGTTGCATCAGATCCTGGTTTGAACCTGGTTAAGTCCATATCTTACTCCTTTCTTGTGCCCTCGATACATAAAGAAATATTTATGGTTCCAGAGTGGGGGAAGGGTCTGTGGTGGTATGTAAGAGTGGGGGAGAGGGAGAAGCAGCACTGCAGCACTGGGCTGGCTCGTTTTAAGGGCATGTCCAAGCACTGGGCTAAAGGAGAAATGTAATGACTGTCCTATATTACGCAAAACTGACTCTTGTGACCTTTTAGTCATGTTATAATGTTGTTACCTCATTAAAAACATTTGAGTCATATTTTATTATTAGGCTGTCTACAATACCAAAGCTCAGACCTTGTGATGTCCTGTAGTGGCAAATTTCAAGTTAACAGCTACATTTTAGCTTTTGTTCAGTAAAGATTGACAATTCCAGGGCTGAAATTATCCAAATAATTCTAGCGAAAGTGTATTGGAGTTTAAAAACACAGTGAAGCACTTTGCGTTGTCTGTTTGAGAGAAGAACTCAACCTAAATTCGCAGGATTTGTGTGTTAAACATGTGTGAATGAAACAAAACACAACTCCAGGTATGTTTTTGATGAGGAGACCAGATCAGAAAATAGCGTAATAATGGCCCTTTCATCTCAGTCCAGATGAGACATACTTGTAGTCATGGATTCTTAAAGGTCAAGTCTGGTTTATAGATTATAATAACAAAAATCATTTACAAGGAGGGGTTGTTCTTTGGCTGAACTGTTGACCTGCCGACCCTGAGCAGCTCTTATGCAACTCTCCATAAAGTGCGCAAACATCGGCCCATGAGAACACAAACCAAATGGAGACGCAGTGAAAGATATATTGCTTAGGATTTAACCAAGTTTTTTGTATTATTATTCCTGTCAACAAATTTAGAAGTTTGATATATTGCTGAAGAAACTATTGACGATAAATGATAAAATTGAAACTAATTGATGCCACTGATACAAAAACCCAAGAGCAGATTTAAACCACAAAAAAATCATGAGCTACAAAAAATAAACGGTAAAATGAAACACTTTAGTCATGTGTCTGCATCCGTAATGAGTCAGAGGTGATTTATTCAACCTTTCATGGCTCATAGGCAAAAAAGAACAAAAAACTCCCAGTAGTGTAAAGAAAATGTGCACACGATAAATATAAACCCAAAAATCCATAGTTCCTGGTTTCATATATTGAATGATAAGTCAATATAGCAATTATCATGATGTGCCTGTTCATTACATTGTATTTTCATGAGAAATATCTAAAAGGAAAAGGAAAAACAGAACTAGTTCATCAGTCTGCAGTGGTCCAAAGGTATTCCTCACTTACTGTAATTTCCGGACTATAAGCTGCTACTTTTTCTCACACTTTGAACCCTGTAGCTTATACAACAATGCGGCTAATATATGGATGAATTATTTGTTTATCAACACATGGGATGCACACGCAGCCTGAGTGCAGAAAGTGCAGTTAACATGAAGCTGCAAAGTTCCAGCGATCTTGTCAGAACTAAGTCAGTTTATCACCATGTGATAAAATAACACACTACCGTTCAAAAGTTTGGGGTCACTTAGAAATGTCCTTATTTTTGAAAGAAAAGCATTGTTTTTTCCAGTGAAGATAACTTTAAACTAATCAGAAATACACTCTATACTTTGCTAATGTGGTAAATGACTATTTTAGCTACAAATGGTGCAATATCTACATAGGTGTATAAAAGCCCATTTCCAGCAACAGTCACTTCAGTGTCTAATGGTACAATGTGTTTGCTCATTGTGTCAGAGGCTAATGGATGATTAGAAACCCCTTGTGCAGTCATGTTAGCACAGATGAAAACAGTTTAGCTGGTTAGAGAAGCTATAAAACTGACCTTCTTTGAGCAGGTTGAGTGTCTGGAGCATCGCATTTGTGGGGGCGATTAAACGCTCAAAATGGCCAGAAAAAGAGAACTTTCATGTGAGACTCGACAGTCTATTCTTGTTCTTAGAAATGAAGGCTATTCTGTGCAAGAAATTGCCAAGAAACTGAAGATTTCCTACAACAGTGTGTACTACTCTTCAGATAAGAGCACAAACAGGCTTTAACCAGAGTAGAAAGAGAAGTGGGAGCTGCTGCACAACTGAGCAAGAAGATAGGTCCTCATAGGTCCTCAACTAGCAGCTTCATTAAATAGTACCAAAACGCCAGTGTCAACATCTACAGTGAAGAGGCGACTCCGGGATGCAGCTTCAGGGCAGAGTGGCAAAGGAAAAGCCACATCTGAGACTGGCCAATAAAGGAAAAAGATGAATATGGGCAAAAGAACACAGACACTGGACAGAGGAAGATTGGAAAGAAGTGTTATGGACAGACCCCACTGAGCTGTTGTGGGAGCAGCTTGACCGTCTGGTATGAAAGAAGTGCCCATCCAGCCAATCCAACTTGTGGGAGAAGCTTCTAGAAGCGTTGGGTGAAATTTCTCCAGATCCTTCAACAATTAACAGCTTGAGGCCAAAGGTCTGCAAGGCTGTAACTGCTGCAAATGGAGGATTCTTTGACGAAAGCAAAGTTTGAAGGAAAAAATTATTATTTCAAATACAAATCTTTATTTCTAACCTTGGCAATGTCTTGACTATAGTTTATTCAATTTACAACTCATGGTGGTAAATAAAAGTGTGACTTTTCATGGAAAACACAAAATTGTCTGGGTGACCCCAAACTTTTGAACGGTAGTGTACCTATACAACTAACCCCACCCCCGGGAGAGCCTGAAATCTGCTGAAATCCACAACACACTGATGTGATACCAGACAGGACAGTGGCACATTTTGCAAAAACATTAACATCTTTCAGTTCATTTCAATCATCATGTTTTCATATCTCAGAACTCCTTGTTTATGTTTTCAGTTTGTCATTTTTATTTATATTATTTTTTCATTTGTTTATATCATTGTTATATAATGTAAACTCTATTCTTTATGAATCAGGTACTGTGAGGAGGGCACAACGGAGCAAATCAGTTTATTCTGTATATTATTAATGTTTTGTGTTTTTTGGACTCCCTTGAAAACAAGATGGCACATCTCAAGGGGAATTCCATTAAAATAACAGAAATATATGGGAGGAAAAAATCTAAAAAAGCTGTAGGTCCTTTATGCAAGCAACATCTTTCTCGTTACTTTTTCACAAAACTCAACTCCAGAAAGAACTAGGGCAGTCCAAGAAGTGCACCCATTACCCCCATGAAGACTAAATCTCCAACCACTCCGCCATTCTCCAGTGTTATTATTTCTAACGTTAACTCAATGACACCAATCCTGTGACCCCACTTACCCATAATCCCCTGCGCCCCACTGTAACCTGCGCTGTGATATGGCCTCATTCCTGTCTGTGTCGCAGGCGCCTCAGATCGCATTAAAATTCATAAAGGTCAACTTAAAACAGAAAGCAGAGATGGTGAGAACACGTGGATCATTATCAGGAGGCACAGACACTATTGAGTCTGGACAGGTCAATGAGGACAGAGGAGATAAAAGCTACAATGGGAGATTAAAGAGAATTAAAGGAAATCTGCAAAGAAAATCGTGGTGTATGGGTAGTATGAAAGTGGTGTGTGCGTGAATGGTGGCGGTGGTCGGAGGGGCCGATGGCGCAGATTGGCAGCCTCGCTTCCGTCAGTCTGCCCCAGGGCAGCTGTAGCTACAATAGTAGCTTACCACCACCGGGTATGGAGTGAATGAATAATGCTCTGTAAAGCGTCTTTGAGTGTCCAGAAAAGCGCTGTATAAAACTGATGCATTATTATTATTATTATTAAATCTTTGCTTATCGGTAAACTAGCTTGTGTATATCCCATTAGCATTTGGTGAGAAACACTGTAACTTGGCACCTATAGTCACACCTTTAGATATTTGTGAAAAACAAACAAAAAAAACATTATTTCTACGCTTGTTTCTGTCACTGCTTTGTCTAGAATGTTCCACAATATGACATTAAACAAATCTACTTTACATTTATTCAATTACAGGTGGTTTTATAGCTCAAAAATACCTAGAAAAACAACATTCTGACTGTGAGCGGGGTCGCCTCTCCACAGATCTGACCTGTAACTTGGTCTGGTTTGGTCTCCATAAGGATAGAAAAGTTTAACACCGTACTAAGAAACAGGGCTGCTCCAAAAATCGAAAGATGGAAAGATTGCAACCTCTACTTTGCTCGATCTTGATGATACGACGTGCGCGTTTTAATTGACAGGTCAACGGTAAATCACGTGAAAGTGAGAGCGGTGGTGCTGACGAGGATTCACACTCTTGATTAGGAAAAAGCTGTCAGGGCCACAGAGCGACTCTTTATGTCTTCTCAGGAATTAGCTGGAAAGTCGCCCTGGCTGAAAGGTCCCCGAGTTGGAAAGTCACCCTGAATTTTACCCTTTATGAAACTAAGTTAATCTATGTACATATACATTTAAAAAAAAAAAAAAAAAACACTTTTTAAAATTAGATGCACTACCTGGCCAAAAAGAAAAGTTGCCACCAGGATTTAACTAAGCAAATAGGTATGAGGTTGCTGCAGTTGGTCAGGTCCAGGTTCAGCAACAGTGTGTGCCAATATTGAATGACCAGTTTATGATAAAATGAATGCAACACTGGATGGAAATAAATCTTGTGACATTGCAGAAGCTCATCGAAACAACGCCACAGCGAATGCGTTCATTTTTCACCAAGATCTTGCATTGATGATGGTCGAGTCTGAGCCTTCTCCAGCACATCCCAAAGATTCTCAGTGGGGTTAAGATCTGGACTCTGTGGTGGCCGATCCATGTGTGAAAATGACGTCTCGTGCTCCCTGATCCACTCTTTCACAATCTGAGCCCGATGAATCCTGGCATTGTCATCTTGGAATATGCCAGTGCCGTCAGGGAAGAAAAAATCCACTACTGGAATAACCTGGTCCTTCAGTATATTCAGGTTCAGCTGACCTCATTCTTTGAGCACACACTGCTGCTGAACCTGGACCTGACCAACTGCAGCAACCTTGGACCTGTTTGCTTAGTTAAATCCAGGTGGCGGCTTTTTTTTTGGCCAGGCAGTGTATATTCTATTAATTACACACGCAAGTTACAATACAGTATATCTCAACACATTTGTTCATACATACAAACAAAACATGCTAAAAATATGTGGTTTCAAACACACACAAATGTGTCAAATGTGAGGCGTAAAAGATCAGTAAAGTGACATAAACAAGGCCCGAAATTTGGTCTCACTAAGCTCACATTTCATTTTATTATGATATAGAACGCTGATTTTCTAACTCAATACATCACAGCGCGTGGCCGACTAAAGGCTGGCGAGAATGTTCCCCTCTCCCGGGCACAGCAGTTACCCCATGTGCCACCCAAGAGAAGGGGGCGCCCGGAGGAAGAAGGGGGTCGTTCCCGCTGAGAGAATGGGACACTCAGGCTGGGACTTTCAAGCCAGGGGGACGCTCGAGCCGGTATTCGTCTCCTCACATTTTGCACAGTTTCAGTAAAAGTCCAGTCTCTCCCTCACCTTTTCTCCTCTTTCTCTCCTCTGGTGCTTCACATCTTTATAATCCAAGTGACATAAAGTAAACGACTATTTTCTCACAGTTTATGAGTGAAATTATTGGTCCTATCATGACGAAATAAAAACTGTAGTGATCCTGACACGCTGCCCTTTATGCCTGAAGGCTACATGTCATATGTTTTTAATAAGATGGAAGAAGAGCGAATTGAAAATCAGGAAATATTCCAGACAAGGCAATAGCATCTCCATAGAGGAAAGCATAAACCAGAAAACCAGAAAATCCAACCATTTTCACCTTTTGTAAGACTTCCTGGGAACCCACACATCTGCACACTTATGGGAAAACATTAAAATATGAAAAGATTCAAAATAGAAATTATAAAAATATTTGTGGTGATTCTGGTCAGGCAGACAATTTTGTTTTCATTTTTAATTCAGGACAAAGACTAAATAAATGACTGAAGGATTTGCTTCTGCCAATTATGCAGTAAAGAAAAGGGTTGAATAAAAATCAGTTTCATATTTTAGATTCTGATTCCTCAAAGCAGCCACCTTTCGCTTTGTCGACAGCTATGCAAATCATGAAGCTCTTTCAAAGGAGTTCTTTCATGAGTTTTTAAATTCGCACCAAAATGACTACGTGACGCTGACGGATCGTACGTGTATCACAGATGAAGTACAGAGCATTGGGCGTTCGCTGGTGGGGGGAACTAAGGCTGATCTGCAACAGGGTGTCTTGGAAATAAGCGACTAAAGACTAAAACATGTACGAATCACTCCAGATACAACTTTGAGAGGGTAAATGAGAAGAGCTATGACCTAAAATTAAAAGCTCTGAAAAGTCAAATGCTTTTCTCAATGGAGATGTTATGGCTTTGTCTGGAATGTTTCACAATACGGCATTAAACCTTTCTATCATCATGGAGAGATGGCCCACTTAAGATTTTTTGGCTTCTGATCCAGATTTTTTAAGGTGTGCTCTTTTCAATACCGATCTGATACCGATCTGATACCTTTTTTTAATTCAACCCTAAGGAATAGAAGGAACCATACACGTATTGAAAGGATTACTTATGTCATTTATTACACTTTCAAAACCTCAAACAGCATTGTTTAACTTTAGGTTTAAGTGACGAATCAAATTGGCAGTGTTAAAGTGGCTCTGCTGGTTCCTCCACGAGAAACTGTTTGTTTGCAGCGATTGTGTCACTGTTTGACTCTCGTTTTGTTGTAGTGAAAAGTCCCACACAACGCATATGGTGGCATTTTTTTTTACGGCTGCTGTAAAGCGCATCAATGCTGCAAAAACATGTGAAACTGGATCCGATACTGTCTGAAACTCATAAAGGAGCCGGATCGGGAGCTGATACTGAATATTAGATCAGGATATTCCTCGTTAAAAGCTCTGAAAAGTCAAATGCTTTTCTCCATGGAGATGGGGAGGAGACCAAACCAGACCAAGGTACAGGTCAGATCTGTGGAGAGGCGACCCTGCTGACAGCCTGTTTTCTAGGGATTTTTGAGCTATAAAACCACTTGTAATTGAATAAATGTAAGGTAGAGCTGTTTAAAGTCATACTGTGCAACATTCCAGGCAGAGCAATGACATATCCGTAGAAACAAGGAGGTAAAGGGCCCCCAACCAAAAAGTTACATAGTGCACCTTTACGTTCTGGTTCAGTCTTGGTTTTATCGTGGTCTAGCCCTTGCTTAGTCCTTGCTTAGATTAAGATATTGTTTAGACATACAGAAGAAGATCAAACCAGGTATAGATCTGCTTGAGCCTGTTTGACCTCGCTCAGGCTATGATGTTCTACCCCCTCTCCAAGAACAACAAAGGAGTCACAACAAAGAGAACATTGAAGATCAAGACATCTCTTCAGGAGTCTCTCCACGGAGAAGTCAATGGTGCAACTGTGAGTGAGTATTGATTTGAACTGGAAAATTCCTCAGTGAGCCGCAATTAACTGCAGTCCTTTTGAGCCAATACACCGGAGACTTTAATGGACTGGGGCTAGTGTTATCATGATACTAAGGAATAGATTTGATACCGATTCCGATATGATTATGAACAGATTGTGATTTTCAACATTAAATCACAGAACTTTCTTTTATATTCCCACGTGGTTTTATATCTGTGTAATCCCTCAGTGGTCCAGGTAGATTCCACAGTGGTCCATGGGCTCTTAAAGACCCTTTTAGGACAGAAGTGATAAAAAAAAATAAAATAAAGCTGCGCTCACATTTTGGCAACAAAAGTGTCATTGTTCCACATTCATTCCGATTCATTCAGACTGAACACGAACAGAAGACGACGGAGATAAAAGCATTTCCAGCACCAAAATGTCTGGTTGTTCTGTGTGTGGTTGTCAGAATTGATATTCTACCGGCGGACTAAAGTTTTAAAGTTTTACTCACTGATCGCACAAGGATCTGGCAGTCGGACCCCATTTGTCAAAGTCGCTTGTTGAAGAAATATTCACGATCTTTTGACGATAATCCTTTCACAGAGCTTGACAAGCCGCTGAGTTCTGCCATAATTCTGTTTTCAAAATGTGCGCACAACTGTCATCACTGTTTACTAGGGATGCAACGTTTTATCACAATTCAAAACGTATCTCGACACACAGGTCACGATATTGATTTGAATTCAATACGTTTTAAGACACACTAAAAAAAAAACTCATGTAATTTTTTCTGCTAAAGAGTATAATATAATAACACTATGATGTTAATGAAACATTATATACAATACTTTACAGTACAACTACTGTAAAGTTGTAGTTCATATGTGAAGCGCGCATTTGGTTCAATGATTTACAGCTCAGAATTTTTATTCAGTGAAAATAAGAACAGAGCTTTCTCAGGCTATTTTATATTTTATAATACAGCCAGTCTACTCTTAATATAGACTGGTGGAGGAGCAACACTATCAGACTTTCCATATATCATGAGTCGCGTCGCCTGTGTGCATATACGAGTGCATTTGATTAAAGCTGATGTAAAGCTAAAAGCGATTCTAAAGTATGTAAAAGTTAATATCTTTGTTATTCCTGGGTTTATCAAGGTAAAATAAAGAGTGAGTGAAAGATAAAACCCACTTCTGTTAGAATATTTCAAATGTAAGGCCCTTTGGAGCTGTTTTCTTGCTGCATTTCCCTTTCGAACCAAAATAAAGGACAACACAGAGCACATGGAGGGACATGTGTGTATCGACACATGTATCGAACAAACACGTGTATCGACTTGTGAGACCAGTATCGAATGACTCAATATTATATCGAATATCAATGCATCCCTACTGTTTTGTAACACTAAAAGGGTCTATACTTGTTCTGATACAGCTCAAGATCATTCTAAGCTATTCAGGAAAGGTTCATTTCTGTCCCCTGAATGTGACTTTTTAGTATCAATACCTGCTCAAATGAGTATTTAGTTTCGTTACTAGTTTTAGTATTCATTAGAATCTTATTTCCTGAGGGCTGCCAAAGAAGGACGATAAGAAGCATTTCAGTCTTCTTTCAGTTCTTAGTGCTTATTCACATTCCGTATGTGCATTATAGACTGTGAACTGGACCTTGATTTCTAAAGGATATACAGTATGTTATGCTAATTCACCTTTTATATGCAGTAAACCATGTGAAATTTTGAAATGCGAAAATTGTGAACGATAAATAAAAGGGAAAACAGATTGGGTAATTTTTTGCCATATCATCCAGCTCCATATTGAGGCTTCAGTTTTTCTCTGTCCCCTGTCCTCTCTGAAGGATGTGTACTTACTTAAGATTCTGTGGAAAAAGAAAAGAAAAACCCACCACCATAAATCAAACTCTGCTGCCTGTAACAGCAAACTGCCACAGTGAAGACGAGAAGCGTTGCCAGCAGCTAAGAATAAATTCCACACTTTTAAACAGGAAGTCCATTATAAATCCATTTTATAACCATATTTTTGTGTTTTGATTAGTTAAAACCCTTAAAGGTGCACTTGAACAATTCTGCCTCACAATTATTCACTTACAGGTGGTTTTATAGCTCAGAAATATCTAGAAAAACAGGCATTCTGACTGACTATAGACAAATCTAACCTGTAACTTGGCTTGGTTTGGTCTCCATGATGATAGAAAAGATTAATGCCACACTGTGAAACATTCCAGACCAAGCAATAACATCACAAGCACCAGAAAAGTTATAAAATGCACCTTTAAGAGAGCTTTGTAGTCACGTTTTACATAGTTGTCGATTTGCATTAAAGTGTTAAAATAAAGAGTAAACACACAAAGCTACAGACAATACAAAACAAAATATCTGCTTGTGCTGGAGACTTGACGCTAACATGCTAACAAGTGATGCACCGATACAGATAGAGATGCTGGTATCGAATATCGCTGCAGATACTGAAAATTTATGCTGGATTTGAAGCCGGTTCCCTGATATTTGTACAGACAAAATCCTGGTTGGGCCTTTACCTGGATTTAATAAGACCATTACAAAACATTACAAGCCGATTTTGGCCTTGAACGTCTCATAATGAACAAAATTGTTCAGTGCTCATTTGAACACTGCAAATTTCTGTGATCTGCCCAATATTTTAAAACTTATATCAGGTTATTCATCTTGTTTTTAGATTTTTTATGTACTTACTCGTCCAGAAACGGCTTAATTCTAGTCTAGTCAGTCGTTTATTTTAAGATAACTTGTCAAGTAGATTTAAGTGTTTATATCTTAAGCTTTTGAAGTGAAGGATAAATAACAGTTGCATAACACGAGTGGATTTCTTGAGTCACACGGCAAATTTGTCTTAAAGGTGCACTGTGCAACTTTGTGGTGGAGATGTTATGGCTTTGCCTGGAATGTTCCATGGTATGACATTAAACATATCCATAGTATTTCTGCATCACGGGCGTCTCTATTACTCAAAAACACAATAATTCCTTCTGTGAATAGGGCTGACCCTCCACAGATCTGAACTGTAATGAGGCGTAGTGCTGTAAACTGGTTTTCTCCCTTGTGACAAAAACACAGCAAAAACTGGAGGGTTAAAATTTCAGGGTAAAATATTTCAGTTGTTTTTAACAGAAAAAAGTGTTGTCTTAACTATTTGAAAGTTCGAGTTTGGGTTATTTACAAGAGTTAATAGGGATGGAGTTAATTCAACTTCCTCTAGTGTTAATTAGTGTTAATTCAACTTCCTTTAGTGTTAATTTGGCACCTCCCACCCACCACTTCAAACTCTCGCGAGAAAAGACCAGTTTGAACCAGTTTTGTACATAATTTCATCTCAAATTAAGTCAAAAAAAGTGTAAAAATAAAACACCTCTATGTGTTGTTTAGCTAAATCAGGATAACCCTACAAAGTGTTATCCGTTTACTCTCAAAATGTTAACATAACTCTCGATTTTGAGGTTAAACAAGAACTTTGCACCAGTGTTACTTAATTAACATTTCCAAAAATGTTAAATTAACTCTGAAACAGATTGGACAAAATGTTAAAACTGATTCTGTGAGTCAATTTTAACACATCACTTTTTGCGGTGTAGGTTTAATCTGTACTGTGGAACCTTCTCGATAAAGCAACAACATTTCCACAGAGATAAGTAGGTGACGATGTTGCGCAGTGCACCTTTAAGGAAATAAATGTCATGTTCTGTCCCTACACCGGAATCAGTTAATATCGGCGGGTACTTAAAGTCAAAGTATCGATATCAGAGCTGAAAAAGTGCATTCTTAGCAAATATCACCCTAAAAGAAAAGCTTGAAAAGTAAAAGACAAAGCAAGAAGCCCAATGATACAGTACGTAACAGTTCACAGACTTCACCCCTAACCTCGACACAAAAGGAATGATTTATTTCTGCAGCCTGTGATCTTAGCATAACCCGTCTGAATGAGCGTGTCTGGTGTGGCGGCTGTTTGGCGGTTAGGTAACGCTAACAGGAGGTGCTGAGTCACAGAGCGTGTGGGAGGGACGGGCTTTGCCTACACCGCAGACCTCGCCAAATGGGCTCAATGAGGTCACACACGTTTACACAAGGCACTTTAAACCAGAGCCACGGACACAGGGGAGGTCAAGTGTCAGCGACGAAAGGGTCAGGTCCGTTTCGCTGTGAAGGCGAGACAATACAGGCAAAACTTTTTATTATTACTATTTTTGTTTCGGTTTATTTTGTGGTCATATTACAAGATTTCCTGATCTAGGTTATCATTTTGTATCCTCATCGACGACATACCTGGAGTTGTGTTTTGTTCCATTCATGCGGAGTTCTTCTCTCAAACAGAAAACACTCCGTACCACCTTGTGATGTCATGCGGTAAAACAGGAAGTGCTCCACTGTGTTTTTAAACTCCATACAGCTTCACTAGAATCACTTGGATGATCTGGAACTGCTAATCTCTACTGAAATAACGGTAAAATGTAAAATGTGATGACATCACAAGGTGGAACAGAACATTTTGAGTTTTGGAGATGTAGACAGACTAATAATAAAAGATTATTCAAACATGTGTGAATGAAACGAAACACAACAGGTACGTTTTTGGTGAGGTAACAGCATTATAAACACGCCTCGAAGCTCACGAGTCAGTTTTGTGTCATGTAGGACCTTTAATATTTAATTTCATCACTTGCATCAATAGTATTATAAGAGACATTGTAAAATCAAAGGCTGTTTCCCCCCATGTAGGGACAAGAAGATCAGCCCTTAAAGTGGAACTCCGGCACGTTAGCAGCTAAAGTCCATTGTTTGAGGTGGTTGAATTCTGTCAGAAGCCAAAAAACGGCACAGATCTGTGTTGCCTCGGCGGAGATCTCGCGGATGTCGTTTCTAATCCATCCCAATTTATTTATGAGTGAATTATATTTTTTGAAAAACACTAAAAATTACGTTCCTGAATGATTTTCTTTCAACAACTTTCAGTTTCTATTCTTCTTCACCATCAGCAGTCAATCCTCACTTGCTGCTTCTGGGAGCTACTAGCCTCTTGCTACATGTGCAGTGGGAAATTGACAAAGGTAATGTTAAGGCTGCTTATAAAGTTGTTTTCTAACGTTTCCAGACACTAATGAGTGAGCCAGGCAGAGTGTTTTGTTTGTTAGACTCGTGGCTTTGTTGTAAAATGGGTTAAAGTGGTATTAAGCTTCTTCAGTGTGAAGCAAATGGGCGTTTTACGTGGAAGTTAAGACCTTGCCTCGATCGCTACACTAGTTTGTTGCCTTGACAGCTTCCACAACGAGATCTCAACCGAGGCAACACTGATCTGTGCCGTTTTTTGGCTTCTGACAGAATTCGACCACCTCTAGAAATGGACTTTAGCTTCAAACGTGCCGGAGTTCCCCTTTAAACCTACATATACATCAAAATTCAAAAAAATCTTGTACTTGTCCTACATTGTTAATTTTGACTGTTTTTACACATAATATCCCTTATTTTTATATGAAACCATACAAACAAACTTAATAGATTTTTTCTTACAATTATGTAAGAAAAACTACAGAAGAAGTGTGAAATTGATATCTCTAAATGTAAGATTTTTTTCTGTTCTCGGCTTAAAGGTGCCACAGATAGATGGTAGAATGTTGGCAGTAGAGCTGGGTGAGTTTTTCTTCTCAATCCCAAGTTTAAGAAACAATTATATTCTCATAATAAAAATATATATATTAGATGGGGAATTCAGAATCAGGTGAAAACAAGTTGTAGAAATGCAGATATAAACAGAAAATCACCAAATGCAGATTTAGACTTATGTTAAACACACATGTCCAGTCGACGTGCTTAGCAAAACAAAGCGAGAGCAAGTTCGCAGCAGCTGTTTCCTGTTTATCGCCTCGCGCCAAGATCCAAAATATACTGTATTTCCAGTGAATAATGCATCAAACTCAGACAATAACAGAAATGGCTGACAATAAACCGGAAGTAGTTTTCGTTGGAATTTTTAAAATGTTATTTGCTAAATCATTCGCACAAGTTTAACACACAAATGCTGCATATTTAGGCTGGGTTCTTCTCTCAAACAAAAAAAAAAAACACTCTTAAGATGCCACGTAGTGCTGCAGAAAGTGCTCCACTGTGTTTTTAAACTCCATACATCTTCACTGCACTCATTTGGGTCATTTCAGCCCTGGAATTGCCCATTTCTACTGAACAAAAGGTAAAAAAAAGTAGCTGTGGCTTTGAAAACTGGCACTACTTGACATCATAATGGAACAGAGCATTTTGAGCTTTGGAGAATAATAAAGGGTCACTCGAGCATGTGGGAGTGAAACAAAACAAAGCGGGTGTTTTTGATGAGATAATGTTCCAAAATCGCTCACAAGAGTAAATTTTGCATGACACAAGACCTTTAAAAAAACATTTGTTACGTTTGGGTGACGTCCGTTGCTTACGTCACCGACCCTGATCCTGGATCTGTGCCCAGAGCGTGAAAACTCATTCACCCTGAAGTGCCCCTGTGGCCCAGGTAAATCGTCTGGTGCCAGGACCAATCAAAACGTGGATATATCACTTTTCACTGGGGCCACGAACACAAAAATATACCTTTAAAGTTCAAGCTATACTTCTATTTTTATGCTTTTTTTTTTCGCTTTGTTTTGTTATATTTCTTTTATGATTATTTCTTTGTTGTTCAAGCTTGAGAATTCTTGTAATACACGCACAGTAACTTGGTTTATTTTTGAAGAAACGAATAAGGGAAGTGTAGATAAAGAGTTACCGTATCAGTGTACAGTAAAATATATTATGTTCTTATGTTTACAATACAAATGTAATGGAAAAAATAAAAAGTTCAAGCTACTTCACACGTCAATGTGACTGAGGGATGAGACCGGAGACCTCTATGTAACTGCAAAAGGTGATAGGACACCCACCCACGTACAGCAGCTGTGACTGTTGGTTTCTCTTGCAGTCTCTTCTTCCTTTTTCCATTACATTTGAATAAACCTGTGTAAATATCATGAAGGGAAAACAGTGAATTTGAATGAGGTAGAGCTCAGTACCATTCCTAATACGTTTTCTATTGTAATGTCATTTTAGGACACAGAATTATTAGACCTACTTAGTCTGACACTGCATTCAAAACTGCAGTAATGTAGAAACAGCAATGTTAAGTGTGATTTCCCATTCACAGTTTATAGGGACTCGGGTTGGGAGAGGTTTGGTCCAGGAACAATCTTGTTTGTGGGCTAATAGTCTAACCTACAGTGCTGCTGTTTCTCCCCTGGTACAGACAAACGGATAAGAACATAAAAAATCGAAGTCGTGTTACCTAAAAGAGAAGGATGTCAGCAGGTATAAGACCTTTTAGGACAGAAGTGATTAAAAAAAAGCTGCGTGCACATTTTGGCAACAGAATTGGCATCGTTCCCCATTCATTGCGATTCATTCAGACTGAAAACGAACAGAAGAAGACGGAGATAAAAATACTTCCAGCACCGAAATGTCTGGTAGTTCTATGTGTGGTTGTCAGAATCGATATTCTACCGGCGGACTAAAGTTTTAAAGTTTTACTCACTGCACCATTTGTGAAAGTCAGCATGTTGAAGAAATATTTGTGATCTTTGACGATAATCCTTTCACAAAGCTCGACAAGCCGCTGAGTTCTGCCGTACTTCTGTTTCCAAAATGCGCAACCGTGTCTACGTCATCACAGTACTAACACTACACAACACAAGGGTCTATAGGCTTCTCTCATAGGAACTTCCAGCTCCAACAGCGTTCAAGCAGAAATTTCAATAGTTTAAAAGGTGCACTGTGTAACTTTACTGGTGTAGGGTCCGTCAAATGCTTTTCTCTGTAGTGATGTTTTTGTTTTGTCCGGAATGTTTCACAGTGTGATATTAAACCTTTCTATCTTCATGGAGACCAAACCAGACCAAGTTACAGATCAGATGTGTAGAGAAGCGACCCCGCACTATTTTTAAGCTATTAAAGCACCTGTAATAGAAAAAAAGGTAATTAGTTTTTTGTAACTTTATTTTCAAGAATGGGACGTTTTAGGGCATAAAAAAAATATGAAAACCAAACAAGGTTACATGTACAATCAACAGATCACATATCACGGGTCATTGTCCGCGGAGTGAGTATAACAGTCCCATTTTTTCCAATAATTTCCTCCCTTGTGATGTTGTAAGCGGAGATTGAAAGTCATGAGTTCCATTGTGCGGATTTGTTTGATAATTCGTGTCAAAAGTCTCATTGTAGGTGCCTCTTTTTTCACTTTTTTTCCTGAGACAAGGTTCATCCTAAACAGGTTTCACTATCAGATTTACTTAAACCTTCTGGGGATATACTAAAAAACAAAGTAAAAAAGACAGCTCAACTCAAAGGCACAACACTGGATACATTAGTTCAGAAAAAAAGGTTATTTAATGTCATACTGTGGAACATTCCAGGCAGAGCAATGCCACATCTGTAGAAACAAGAAGTCGCAAACAAAAAATACAGACTTTACCTTCAAATTGGGCATGTGTGTAAAATTTCAATAGTATCAAAAGCTTTTTTATTATTAATTAATTTTTTTAATTATTTTTTTTAGTAAACAGTGCACAGAAAAGCCTCATAGAGAAAAGATGCTCTGTGCCAGATTTAACTACAAGTTACTTTCTATCTACAGTTCTTGGATACAAAATACTTTAAGGAAACTATTTACACATTAAAAATACTCAAATTCATTGTCATCAATATCCTCTAAAATGTACATTTATCAAACTCATCAGTATAATTATCCTCTAAAATACAATTAATCAACAACAGCACCATCAAGACAAATATAAGTCAAACAAAACACATTTACATCTACACAACACATCTAAGTACAATAAGTCAGAATGTTTAAATGATTTAAATAAAGCATAAAGCTGTTCACTCATTATTAAGTTGTATTTCGATTTATCCATGCACGTTTGAGCGACCCTGTATTTTGAGTGCTTAGAAAATGTCTGTTTTCACGCACCACCTATCTCCACCCACAACCCCGTATTTACGATTATTTTCAATATTTACAATCCAGATGATTAATTTAGGGTTCAAAAATGCTACGCAGCCAATATATTTTCAATATAATGTACACTAAGTGAAAATCTTCTCTTGTCAGGGTGAAATGCCAAGAGGCGGGGCTTATTCTTGATCTGTAATTAAATATTGCAGCAAAAAAAGATAAATTATTATAAAAGAAAATGAATGCAAATGCTCCTAGCGACTTTGTGCATGTGACATATACCGGTACAACTGTTAAAAAACCTGAATTACGAGTTGCCAGAGGAGATAATCATAGACTAACGAGCGATCCAACGCATCCAGGCTTTTAGAAACAAAAACGCACGTACGGTCCCGCAGCTGCAGCGGGACGGCGTGAAGTTACGAAAGCCCCGAACCCACCCGTGCGTCGTGCGTCCCGTTTCATAACACGGAAGTAAAGGCACGGCACCGGTCTGTGGGTCTGTGGGTCTGTGGGTCTGCAGCAGTACGGCAGCCTTTTGTTCCACTGGACGCGACGCACAGTCACGCAAAGACCCACCGGTGTCAGCGCGCTTCACGAGAGCACAAAACGCGTCTTACCTCACTCAAAGTCCGCCTCGCAAACGTCAGGTCCCGTTAAATCCGCCGGTAAACCCAATGAATGAATGAATGAATTGCAGTGTTATTATTTTAGTTTGGGAGTGCGCGAGCTGCTGTCCCCGTGCGTTTGGTCGGTTTGGTCTCGCGCTCTGCACAGAAAAAGCCTTACGAAAGTTCCCGGAAGTGGCCCAGCATCCAACCGCACATCACAGTCACTCCTGAGACCCGGGTTTCCCTTTTTTGACACTTAGTTTTATACGTGAGATATTTTATTGATTTTTAGCTTAATTATTGTTTGCTGATGATTTTTGGAATGATTTCTTTTTTATATATATTTTATCAGCAGGTTTTGAAATTTACATTTTTTTTTGTTTTGTTACTGTCTATTTTTAAATAAATAAATAAATAAATAAATAAATAAATAAATAAATAAATAAATAAATAAATAAATAAATAAATAAAAATAAAGCAATGAATAGCAAACAATACTGGACAGGGGGAGACAGAGGTATCACCAGGGTAGTCAAAGTTCACACGTAAACAAAATTCACGTTTACAATAAAAAAAAAAAAATAAAAAAAGATAAATTAAATTGTTCAAGAATTTCCAGGGTTTTAATCGCTTTGGACTTGGGGGACAACAGAATTATTTTCTTATAGTACTGTATTTCGAACAGGAAAATGGGGAAGTAGGGTTTACGAATAGTGAATTTACAATTGTGGGTAGGAAATTTGGCCAAAATAATTAATAGATTAATTATATGATACAGTTTTCTTTCATTAGATACATTTTATTGCTGTCTAAATTCACTTTAAAGGTCTTATATTAGACGTACATGACTCTTATGAGCTTTAAACCATTTTTGAGTGTTGTTACCTCACCAAAAACATACCTGGAGATGTGTTTTGTTTGAGTGACCGTTTAGTCTGTCTACGTCTCCAAAGCTCAAAGTCCCACCTTGTGATGTCATGAAGTGGTAGTTTTCAAGTTAACAGATACCTTTTAGTTTTTGTTCAGTAGAGATTGGCAATTCCAGGGCTGAAAGTATCCAAATGACTCTAGTGAAGGTGTGTGGAGTTTAAAAACACAGTGGAGCACTTCCTGTATTACCACATGACATCACAAAGTGGAGTGTTTTCTGGGATTTCTGCAGGATTTATGTGTTAAAAATGTGTGAATGAAACAAAACTGTGATGAGGAAACAACATTATAACATATATGAGAAAATAGCGTCATAAACAAAAGGCTGCATTGTTTTGTTAATTAATCTCTACCTTAGACTTTAGTACGTAACTGACGTAACTATTGTAATCCTAAAACAAGTTACTAAATATAAATCTTAAAGAGCTATTTAAAGTTCGTGTTAACGTGTCAATACAATTTAAATAAGCGTGGATCAGCGTGGACCTTCTATTATTGACATTTTGATGACTTATGGCAATACAAAAGTTTGGACTAGAGGTTTAAAATGACCGATTACTATGGAAACCGTCCTAATTTTTCATCATTCTGTAAGGACAGGCCACTTTCTAATTATAGTTGTATATAAATTGCACGGACCCACCTTATTCTAAGCATTTCTGTTGCTTCTCAGAGAGTCATAGGTAGTTACAGGAGAGACTAAGGTTTGATTTATCCAGGTCTCAGGGCGCCCTCTGGTGGCCGCACCCGCGCAGTGTTCGTGTGACGCGGTCGTGCAACTTGACTGAGACAGTGAAAAGTGTCTGGTGTCGCTAATCTAATTTAGATATTGACGAAATGCTGTTAGGTTTATTGGCTATATGTAAACTAACCAACAAAACCAGTGAGTAAACTTAGAACTAAACATAACTAATCACCTTTGGGCACCATGGGTATGTGGTTTACGCAATAAAATAAAATCAATGTCCAGAGCTGCATTTTCCAAGATTTATTCCAGTTTTAACAGGCAAACAATAAGCATGCATATTCAGGCCTGCTTGTTGCCCTCCTGCTGACTGATAAAAAGCCCTAAGTCCACCCAGGTGCTCTCTGGTCCTGCTGTACCACCTCTTTTATCCCCTAGTTGCCCCAGGGATTAAACCAAAACAAAGAAGGTGCTAAAGGTAAATAACAGCAAATTAGACTAAACAAATTAGCAAATATAATATGAACATAACAAAAATGTATTATACAAATTAACAAAACTAAATTTGTAAACTAATTGACAAACAAAAATAATAAACTAATCGTAGAATAAACAAGTCAAGTTTATTTCTATAGCACATTTAAAACAACTTCAGTTGACCAAAGTGCTTCACATAAAGGATAACAAACATATGCATATACAACACCATATGAGGACAAACGAGAGAGAAAAAAAAAGAATAAACTAATAAAACAAGATAAACTGACTAACTAGTATTAAATGCCAGGGAAAAGAAATGAGTTTTCAATCTAGTCTTGAACTGCGTTACGGACTGAGAGGATCTGACAGGAAGAGGAAGGTTATTCCACAGTCTGGGCGCTGCCACAGAAAAGGCTCTGTCTCCCCTCGTCTTGAGCCGAGTTTTGGGCACAACCAACAGGAGCTGGTCGGCTGACCTCAGGCCTCTGGGTGGAGTGTAGGGCTCCAGTAATTCTCTCAAATAGACTGGACCCAAAGAGTGTAGACATTTAAACACAATTAACAACATTTTAAATTGCACCCGATAGAAGACAGGGAGCCAGTGCAGGTCACACAGCACAGGTGTGATGTGCTCACGTCTCTTAGTATTAGTGAGCAGACGAGCTGCAGAGTTCTGGACGTGTTGTAGGCGCTGCAGGGAGCTCTGGTCTAGCCCCATATACAGAGAATTGCAATAGTCCAGATGCGAAGTTATAAAAGCATGAACAGCTTTTTCAAAATCTGCCCGAGAGAGGTAGGGCTTTATTTTAGCAAGTAGCCTCAAATGAAAGAAGCTGGACTTTATCACAGTGCCTATGTGCTTGTCCAGTTTAAACCTGGAGTCCATAATCACCCCAAGATTCCTCACTGCAGGGAGACAGTAGGAGGACAGGGGGCCAATCACACTGTCCTGTCCAATCAGTGGGTTAGTTTGCCCAAACACAACAATTTCAGTTTTACTTTGATTTAAGTTTAGGAAGTTTGCATTCAGCCAAGTCTGTACATCCCTGAGACAGTCCTGCAGAGCTTTGATCGTGCTCTGGTTGTTATTTGCAGTCACTGGCAGATATATTTGAATATCATCAGCAAAACAGTGAAAAGTGACATTGTGCTTTCTAAAAACATCCCCCAGAGGGAGCATATACAGTGCAAAGAGGGCTGGCGCTAATGTAGAACCCTGAGGCACGCCGTACTCTAAGGGAGACACAGAGGAGGAGTACTGTCCTAAGTTTACAGAGAAAGTCCTGTCTGACAGATAAGACTGAAACCAGCAGAGTGCTGTACCCTTAATGCCCACACGTGTCTCAAGACGGGACAGAAGGATCCTGTGATCCACCGTGTCAAAGGCGGCTGATAGGTCTAAAAGCAAAAGAACTGCAGATTTCCCAGAGTCAACAGTTAAAAGCAGGTCATTAAAAACTTTTAAAAGAGCTGTTTCGGTGCTGTGCTGAGATTTAAAACCAGATTGGAATTTTTCACCAATGTCGTTAAAATTAAGGTAAACAAAATAAGCAAATAGCTCCTACATTATTTATGCACAAGCAGATGACGCACCAGGCCAAGTTACGGGTCAGGTCTGTGGAGAGGAGACCCTGTTCAAGTTAGGAATGATTTGCTTTTGAAGGTTTTTTTTTTTTTTTTTTTTTTTTTGTAATAAAGACATTCGTAACTAAATAATACTGTGCAACATTCCAAGTACAGCATCTTCATGAAGTCAAACTGATGGACACCTTTCTTCAGGAAAGTTACAGAGTGCACCATTAACATCATATTTCTCAATGCAAAAAGGGTTTGAGTGCAGATTAACTATGCATTATCAATGTATTTTCATTTTTATAGACTTTATAAACATCTGTAGGCCTGTCATGATAACTAATTTTGAAACGCGATATATTGCTTAAGTAAATATAGTAAATTAATGAAATTATTGAAACCAAACCATAAAGCATTACCTGCAATAAATATAAAGCAGGATGCAAAACTTGTATCTTATCATTGAGTTAAACTAAACCAACTGGACTTACTCAGATGTGACGCCAACGTTTCACTTCAGATCCCTTTATCAGAGCTTGTGTTGGTGACTCTGACTCCCACCAGATGGAGAGGTTTTAGTGACGTCACCAAAACGTCACCACCCTCCACTACATCTGGTGGGAGTCACAGACACAGAAACAAACCCCAATGACGAGTCCAGGTTGGTGGCAAAACGTCAGCTTCAAAAGTTCAGTTGGTTTAGTTTAACTTGTTATATTTTATCCCTGGATGTTTCAAAATTGGCATCAATTAAAACTTGCATCTTTTTTCTATCTGTAATGACTCATAAGTGACTCATAAAAGTTCATAATTCAACCCCCTACACTTCTCATCTCATCAAATTGCAAAATAAATAACCAACAATTAAAAAAAAAAAGTACTCAAAATAAATACTGACCCCAAAAATGATAGTTCCATCAGTCCTATTTTGAACCATCCATTTCTTCCACTTATCTGGGGAAGAAAGTGGAAGGATAAGCAGAAGAAAATGGATGGATGGATATCCGGGGTCAGGTCATGGGGGGCAGCAGTCTAAGCAGGGACTTCCAGACTTCCTTCACCCCAGACACTTCCTTCAGCTCCTTCAGGGGGACCCTGAGGCGTTGCCAGGCCCAGAGACATACAGTAGTCCCTGTAGCGTGTCCTGAGTCTTTCGCGGGGCCTCCTTCAGTCCTTCCGGTGGGACGTGCCTGGAGGCGTCCAGGAGGCAGGAACAGATGCCCGAGCCACCTCAGCTACTCCTCTCGCCGTGGAGGAGCAGTGGCTCTACTCTGAGCTCCTCGCATGTGAATGAGCTCTTCACCCTATCTCTAAGGGAGCTCCCGGCCACTCTGCGGAGGAAACTTATTTCGGCTGCTTGTATCCACGATCTCGTGCTTTTGGTCACTACCCAGAGCTCATGACCATAGGTGAGGGGAGGAACATAAACTGAGGTAAATCAAGAACGTTGTCTTTCAGCTCAGCTCCGTCTTCACCACGATTTGATACAGCAACTGCATCACTGCCAACGCTGCACTGATCCGCCTGTCAATCTCACGCTCCATCCTCCCGTCACTCGTGAACAAGACCCTGACACACTTGAACTGACCCTGACTCCTTCACTTTGTAAGTTGATATAGTATTTAGTGTGACAGGACTAGGCTCCTGCATTTGTCTCACTCTTCAACTACTGCCTTAGAACAACCTGCCAGGATCAGTGGGTCAAAAAGGGAGAAGCAGAATACTGTTTACTTACCATTTTAAAAAAAACTCTCACAATCACAACTGAACCTGAGCAGCCAGTGCCTTAACCTGCAGATCGAGGACACATAAAAGTTTTCCTCATTCTCAGTGCAAGGACAACACACACTGCTCCAGTACTGATTAATGATTGGCTTTAGGCCCCGAGGATTCGGATCAGAGAGTTCTTTGAGTTTTAAATGCACTGGATTTCACCATTGAGCCTGGCAAATCTAAATCTAAATGAGAGACTCGTGTGAGGCTCATTCTGTTTTGTGACAATCGTCCTGAGAACCAAAACACCAAATAAATGGGAAGTCATGTGAAATGTTTGTATAAAGAAGAATAAATCTGTTTATTATTATTACAGTTATTATCATAAAAGGTTATATTGGATTGTTTATGTCCCTCTTATTACTCGCCTTTCAGTCAGAACATGTCGACAGTTTATTACATTGGAAACACTTTAAAATTCATAGAGGTAGAATTCATATTGTCCACTAGAGGGAGCCATTCACCACCTAATCTTTCTGCTCCCTCTTCTCCATCACCAACTCAGTTAAGACTCATACTGCCTATTTCCTGGCAGATCCTCTAACGTCCTCTAACCTCTAATCCATACATGACAAAAAGTGGAGTGTTAAAATTGACTCTCACAGAATCAATTTTAACATTTTATCAGGGTTTATATGACTCCAATCTATTCTAGAGTTAATTTAACAATTTTGGAAATGTTAATTAAGTAACACTGGACCAACGTTCTTGTTTAACCCCAAAATCAAGAGTTATATTAACGTTTTGAGAGCAAATGGATAACACTTTGTAGGATTATCCTGATTTAGCTAAACCATGCACAGAGGAGTTTATTTTTACACTTTATTTTAGTTAATTTAAGATGAAATTATGTATAAAACTGGTCTTCTCTCATGGGAGTTTGAAGTGGTGGGTGGGAGGTGCCAATTCAACACGAGGGGAAGTTGAATTACCTTCAACCATATCAACTCTGGCAAATAACCCCCACTTGAACCCTCATTTCACTTTCAAATAGTTAAAATAACATGTTTTGCGTTAAAAACAAAATATTGTACCCTGAAATTTTAACCCTCCAGTTTTTGCTGTGTAAATTTACTACCACTACTGCTACTATTACTTCTATCTATCTTAATCATATGTAACTACAACAGAGTCTTAATTTTCACTTACAGATACAGGCTTTTACTTCATGTGTACCCCTATACTGGCCAATAATGAGATTTATTAATTATTGTCCATTAACATTCCTTTAATGCCATACTGTGAAACATTCCAGGAAAAACCATAACATCTCCATGAAGACAAGCAGGATAATAAACAATAAACTATTATAGATTAAAATTTTATATTGAAAACAGCAATATTGATCTAAAATTACACATTTGTTCTTGATCTCTAGTCTGAATGTTTCAAAAAGATGCAAGAAATTTCGAGCCTTGTTCTGAACCTTGTCAGCTCTAGCCTGAGGTGTGTGAGTGTTTGTGGTGGTGAGAGGGGCTGATGGGGCAGATTGGCAGCCTCGCATCTGTCAATCCGCCCCAGGGCAGCTGTGGCTAAAAGTGAACAAAATGCACAACACACATAACACTCAAATGGCTGATGTCTAAAAGTGTTTTCTATTTTTAGATTATGTTTTGGCTAAAAGTCTTCATCCATAGACTGTATACAGAAGTGGAAGAAGTGATGTGACTTCACCCATAGCTCTTCAGTCAAATGAAGCTCACCAAGGCCAGCAGTTATAGGAGTGAAGGCATTTGATTTGTATTAATGTTCATATCTTGATTTAGATTTGTATATGTACTTGATCACGTGGAGCGAGTTAATCTGAACATTTTAAGACCAAAACGATGAGGCTCACTACAGCATTTAAAGCGAGCAGGGACAGAGACAGTTTTTCGATGTAAAGTTAAATCAAGCCACAATCAGTGGAGTCTGAAGTGTGACCATGCTCGGTCCTTATTTGGAACGCAGCGGCTAGCGGGTTAGCTCTGTCCATTTATATGCACAGTCTACGCCTTCATCAGATCATTCATTTTCATCTACGTTTGGAAGAGCACTATATAAGATTAGTGCTTTGTTATTGTTAATTACAGGGCGCCCACTGCAGGGTCAGCACTCAAATCTTGAAAGCAGCACAGTGCAGGATTACTCAGACCTGCATGAATCACCCAAAAGTTGAAGCAAAATGTGACTCATTTAGTAAAAAACAACAAGTAATCAAAAAACGCAATGGTCTATGTGCTCTTATACTACAGCTCAAAATCATAAAGCGATTCAGAAAAGGTTCAGTTCTGTCCTGTGAATGTGACTTTTTTAGTATCAATACCTGTGAAAATGAGTATCTAGTTTCAAGATTGTCTTTCGTATGGATTAAAACAGAATTTATTTGTCATTTGAGTATAAACACACAGAAGCAAAACACTGTGCTTAAGTCCAGGTTTCAGCAGCATAAAAAACAATAATTGTTTAAAATATTGCATGTCAAATACTGTCTTTAAAAACAACCCCCACTCGCCTGATTAATATCTGATTTTCAATTTTTGTCAATCCTACACAGTATTTTATATGCACTAAAGATACATGCAAGATAAAGAAGTTTAATACCACTTTATCTCCATGGGTGAAGATACATGTACAGGGATGTGCAAAAATACTGAAATATTGATATATTGTTTTGTTTAATGTGATGATACAGTATCGATATCGGGGCTGTCGTATTTTTGGATATCTTTTACTAAATTATTTTGTTACAACGCTACATTTTTGTTGCTTGTTTTTGAGGAAGGAACATGTTTATGCAACACATTTGACATTTTCACTGTTTTGATTATTAAAATGGGTGAGTTTCATATTAACTTTGCACAAGAAGTGGTTTAGCAAAGACTTTCAGTATCACCGCCATGATTTAGCCTTTATATTTTATTGAAATGTATTGAATCAATTTGAAATATATTGTATCGAATCATAGACTCAAAACCTCACTGTATGGAGATGCATTGTATCGTGACCTATGTATCCAGATATGTATCGTATCATCACCTATGTATTGAAATATGTATCGTATTGTGACCTATGTATCGAGATATGTATCGTATTGTGACCTATGTATCGAGATATGTATCGTATTGTGACCTATGCATCGAGATATGTATCGTATTGTGACCTATGCATCGAGATATGTATCGTATCATGACGTATGTATCCAGATATGTATCGTATTGTGACCTATGCATCGAGATATGTATCGTATCATGACGTATGTATCCAGATATGTATCGTATTGTGACCTATGCATCGAGATATGTATCGTATCATGACGTATGTATCCAGATATGTATTGTATCGTGACCTATGTATCGAGATGTGTATCGTATTGTGGCCTGTGTATCAAAATATGTATCGTATCGTGACCTATGTGTTGAGATATGTATCGCATCGTGACGTATGTATCCAAATATGTATTGTATTGTGACCTATATACTAAGGTATGTATTGTATCGTGACATATGTATCCAGATATGTATCATATCGTGACATATGTATCCAGATATGTATCGTATTATGACCTATGTATTAAGATATGTATCGTATCGTGACGTATGTATCCAGATACGTATCATATCGTGACGTATGTATCGAGGCATGTATCGTATCGTGATGTATGTATCCAGATACGTATCATAACGTGACGTATGTATCGAGGTATGTATCGTATTGGCAACTTTTTAACAATACCCAGTAGTGTAACTTGCCTGGTCTGTCACCTGCTTGTCTCCACGGAGATGTACCTAGAATGTTCCACAGTATGACCATAAACTTAAAAATCTCCATGGAGACTTCCAAGCCAAATTACAGGTTAGATCTGTGGAGAGGCGACCCCACTCACAGTAAGAGTTCATGATTTTAAAGATATTTTTGAGCAATAAAAACATCTGTAGATTAATAAATACAAGACAGATTAGTTTAATGCCATAGTGTGCACAATTTAAATCAAAGCATTAACATCTCCATGGAGACAAACAGGCTGCGGACCCTCTGCAGGAAAGTTACACTGTGCAACTTTAATGCCATACTGTGAAACATTCCCAGCAATTCAATAATATCATCTCAACCTAAAATAAAACAAACATAATAATTAAAACATAGTGAAATATAGTGATTCACAGCTCTAGACTCCTTATAGTGCAGATTTGAGGGTGACGTCAGGGCTTTCCCACTTCACTCCGTCTCTATCTCAGTGTTTGTTTGTTTTTTAATCCGTTTAAGTATTCCACTCTGTGTCCATGAGCCTGCCCCGTCAGAAGCATCGATCTGGTGAAAGTTACGGGACATTTATCAAGCTCTGCGCTCAACACAAGTCCAACCGACGGGCGTCCAATTATCTTTACATTGATTTTTATCTTTGTTTTTCCACAACTGGACAAGGTGTTTCCTGAAATTCTCTTATAGATGGTCACGGTTCTTGTCATTTTGTATTTGTGGCGAAAATAAAAATTGACAGAGAAGAGATGAAAGTGTTGTTTTTGTTGGGCTGCCTTCCTTCACTACATTAGTCTCGAGGAGTGGGCCTGAATCACAGACTGTATAAAGAAGTGGACTAAGGGAGTGTGAGCTATATAAGAAAGTGTTTATATCACTGTCAGGTGCCTGCAACCCAGCCGGATTAAGTGGGAGAAGATGGATGGATATATGGGACTACGGATGGAAATTAGCACTTGTGCTAAATCCGGCGTATTTACATCAATATGTGGGATTTCATACAAATTGTATGTTCATGAATATGCATTGTCCCACCCAAAATAAACAAACAAATATAGCTCTTTTCACAGAAATATGTCACAAAGACCCTTTACAGAGCATTATTTACAGAGTATTATTCATTCACTCCATACCCGGTGGTGGTAAATTACTATTGTAGCCACAGCTGCCCATAAGTTGTAGATAAGTTTAATACCACTTTGTTTCCATGCAATACTGTGAAACATTCTAAGCAACACTTTACCTCAAAGAAAACAAGTAGGAAATATTAAATGTTGTAGAAGTTTTCAGCATGTCCAAGAAAGGGTGGAAGTAAAAGGCTGGAAACCAAATGGACGTCTTAAGCAGGAGAAGTTTATTTACCATCACTCATATGGACCCGGGGGAACTTTCAAAAATGAACATAGTCTGATCTTTGAGTGTTCAAGCCCCTTGACTCTGCTTCTAAAGGAGGATGTTTATAAGGCAAGTGTGGGGAGACTATGAAGCCCAGTAACCTCCAGTTAAACAGCAATATGCCATAAAATAGATAATGGTATGACAATGGTACGCCAAGAGAAGATTGTGATATAAAAATACCTTTTGTGAGTTAATGTTCAACTGAGAGGTGTACGTGGAGGATAAATTACTTAAATTCTCCAGAATATACTCCCATGGGCCAGAACATCTCCTCTATTTGTCAATCTCATGTCTCAGGATAAATTAGATGAGTGTAACAATAGCTCACAACCACAGAGTATGGAATGAATGAATAATGCATACACTTGTAAACCAACTTTGAGTGTCTGGAAAAGCGTTATATAAGACTAATGCATTATTATTATTCATTACAGGGTGCCCACTACAGGGTCAGTACTCAAGTATTATGCAACACAATGCAGGACTTACTCAGACCTGCATGAATCACCCAGAAGTTAATTTTGTAAATTATGACTCATTTAGAACTAAAAATCAAAATTCCCAATAAATAAAACAGAATTATAGTGAAATGTTGTGACCCAGAGCTCTTCCTATCACTTATGACCAGACTCCGGGTGGTGCTGTACACATCACCCCTCCATCTCCTCTTCACCTTTAGCACTTTATCTTGTTTACCCTGTTTACACCGGGGATGCCTGGGACACCGGAGCTCGGTGGCTGGATCTGAAAAGAAAAGAGGGACCACCTAGAGGAACATTTGCTGAATCTTGTGTTTTAAATATGCTTTTTGGACTTAAAACAACTGTGTTATGGGTATTAAGTAGCTGGTTAGCCTCCATGATACTTTTGAACTCTTAATATTTGAATTTTTTGAAAAGTCTGTGAGAAAAATGTACGAAAAATGTACTTCTTGAACACCACAGCCGACTTCAAAGTGGGTGGGATTGTTGAGCACCATTGTTCTTTGTTACAACGTTATAGTTCCATATTTTAAAGGTGCAATGTGCAGCTTTTTTGGCGGAGGCTCCATCACTCATGTCTTCACGGAGATGTTATTACTTTGTCTAGAATGTTCCACAGTAGAGATTAAACCAATGTATTTCAAGGGAGACGACTATAGGCTACATTACAGGTCAGATATGTGGAGAGGTAACCCTGCATTGTATATTTAAGCAATAAAAACATTCCTAATGAATAAATGCCAGATAGATCTGTTTAATGTCACTCCAGGGAAAGCAATAACATCTCCATGGAGACAAGCAGGTGACCGACCCTTCATAAGAAAAGCGACGCAATGAAATCAATAACCGGCCTTATTTGACCACAGCCAGCATCCAAACCTCAGTCAATCAATCAAACTTTATTTATGGAGCGCTTTTCATACAAAAAATGCAACACAAAGCGCTTTACAGTGATTAAAAAAAGAACAGTCCCACATTTCTCACATTTTGCCTCCACCTTCCACCCCCTGCAAAGCTAAACTAAACAGATGAGTCTAGAGATTTACCATCTGTGACAATCCCACATAGAGCTAAACTAAATAAGTGAGTCTAACTGTGAAATAACTGTCTTTATTTACTATGAACTGAAACAGGAAACTATGAGATTACTACCGTGACATACTATCTTTCATAACTCTTTCTATCTATCTCTATACTATCTTTCATAACTCTTTCTATCTATCTCTATACTGTCTTTCATAACTCTTTCTATCTATCTCTATACTATCTTTCATAACTCTTTCTCTTTAACTATAATAACTATAACTAACTACTACAAAGAATAAAAGAAAACAGAGGAAAAACAACAAAAAGAACACACTCCAAAACCTTCTCCCTTAGACCCCTGCAGTTCACTTTCTCACACCAGTAAGATGGTTACAAACGCGTGATGGCAACTTCCGGCGGGCTCTGTTTACGGTAAGTCTGACAAAATCTAGGAAAAATGAGAAAATGCTCCAGTTTCCTTCCATCTACTTGTCACTGTAGCCTTCCGTTATATTCAGGCTAATCAACAATTCCAACCATCCCTCAGTTTTCATAACTTCCCCACTGACGCACAACTCCGAGCGCTCTGGGTACATGTGATTAAAAGAGATGAAATTCAAGATGATTCCAAACAGCACATACGTCTGCAGTCTTTATTTTACCAACGATCACATTTACCTCAGTGGGTTTTATCACAGTCGCTCGGTGAGCCCAGTGTCGTAACCACACCTGAAGTCTGTCTGCTTTGTGACGTCTTTTCCTGTCCCTCTCATTGTTTTACAGAGAATAAAAAAGTGCCAAGAGACCTGCCCAGTGCTCACATGAGACCACCGCTGACCTGACCCCCGCTGACCCCCGCTGACCCCTGTAGTGATGACTGTGATGATTACGGTGAGAAACTGATTATAGCTTTAATATACAATTTACATTTTTTGGCATGGACTCCTGGGCTGGTCTGCGCCTTTAACTCTGGGCATATGTTTCTCCCATTACCCGCAAAATATTCACAAAGGCAAATTCATCCAGCTAAAGGAAATACTGACCTAAACATATGGATGACATTGATATAATATATTATAACATTAATCATGATTTACAAGCAAGAAACATATTGTGTGATACGGTGTGGCCTAAAGTCCTACATCTCCAAAGCTAAAAATGCTCTGTTCCACCTTGTTTTTCAAGTTAACAGCTCCTTTTACCTTTAGTTCAGTAGAGATTGACATTTCCAACCATAAAATTATCATGCATGGAGTTTAAAAACACAGTGGAGCACTCAGCCTGTGTGTTAAACACGTGTGAATGAAGCAAAATACGATTAAATTTTTTTTCTTTTGAGGAAACATTATAACATTTTAAAGTAGATCACAAAATAAATAATAATACATATGGTCCCTTTTAATTATTTCAAGCAAATAACACCAGAAAAGTTTCTTCTTTATATTCTGATTTGTTGAATAATTCATGTGAACATTAGAGGAGTTTTGACCCAGTGAACCACATGGTCACTACGCAACAGTTATAAATTCCCTAGGGTGAAATCATAATTTCCATTCACAATAAAACACTTTATAATTAGACGCAGACAGTTCACAGGGGACGTATTTTGACCTTAAGAGCTGCTTATGCAGTAGCTCAAATACACGAGAAAGAATCTGGTACGACAACTGGTAATAATCATGATCATTTAAATTAAAGTGGAGCTCAACACTAAAACAACTTTTCCCGGCTACTAAATTGTGCATATGGAGTTGCAATAGCATTGTTTAGCGTTGCTGGTTGTTTTTGTGTGTAAATTGATGCTCAAAATAGCATGACATCACGCAGAGCTGCCCTGATACAGCCCGGTGAGTCTGATTACAGCGCAGGGGCGGAGTTTGAAGTGTGGATACCTGTTTGACCAATCACGCAGCTCCTCGTATGTCCAGACCCCGCCCCCTCATGCTCCCCTTTGGTCCTCCAGGTTCTGCCCAGTTCAGCAGCTCTGTTTGAAAAATGAGTTTGAGGAGTTTGCATGTTTATTCCCACTTTAAACTGAATACATACTGAGAAGAGACACTGTGTAGGCATTTGGTAAATATCCTAAATATATGTGTGTGTGTGTGTGTGTGTGTGTGCGTGTGTGTGTGTGTGTGTGTGTGTGTGTGTGTGTGTGTGTGTGTGATCTGTGCACTTGTATCTAACTTGGTTTGGAGATGAAAACTCCTCTTTAGTCTAACTCACACGTGGAACCTCTAATGATCACCTCAGAGTCCAGGCTCCCTGCACCTGCATCTGTATCTGTGCCACAGACAGAACACACCTGCCCTCCACTCTTCCTTCTCTCTATCTCCATCCCTCTTTCTCTCTATCTCTTCTCTTTCTCTCTCCCTCTCCCACTCTCTCACCATTTCTCTTTTCTCTCCTTCTCTGTATCACTCCATCGACCACAAGTAAATGACTCTATTCTCCTCCTCCTCTCTCTCTATCCCCACTTTCTCTCCCACTCTCTCTCTCCCTCTCTCTCCTTCTACCCCCTCTCCCTCACTCCATCTTTCTCTCTCTCTCTCTCTCTCCCTGACCTCTCCAGCTCCCTCTCTCTCTACCCCGTCTCTCCATCCTTCTCTGTCTCTTTCTTTCTATCTCTATCTCCTTGCCTCCCTCTCTTCATCTCCCTTTCACTCCCTCACTCTCTTTCTCTCACCCTCTATCTCGCCATCTCCCTCTCTCTCCCTCTTTCTCTCTCTCTCAACTCTTTCTCCCTCTTTCTCTCTATCGCCCTCTCTCTAGCTCTCTCAGCATTCCTCTCTCTCCCTCTCTCTCTTTCCCTCTCTCTTTCTCTCCCCTTTCTTCCCTCCCTCTCTCCCCCTCACATGTGAATGATCCTGGTCTGTGTCCCCTCTGCCTCCATCCCTCCTTCTCTCCCTTTCTCCCTCCCTCCCTCCCTCTCTCCCCCTCACATGTGAATGATCCTGGTCTGTGTCCCCTCTGCTTCCATCCCTCCTTCTCTCCCTTTCTCCCTCCCTCCCTCCCTCCCTCCCTCTCTCCCTCCCTCCCTCCCTCCCTCTCTCCCCCTCACATGTGAATGATCCTGGTCTGTGTCCCCTCTGCCTCCATCCCTCCTTCTCTCCCTTTCTCCCTCACTCCCTCCCTCCCTCCCTCTCTCCCTCCCTCCCTCCCTCCCTCCCTCTCACATGTGAATGATCCTGCTCTGTGTGTGTGAAACTGCATTGGTTTGCAGACACACGTGACTCGGGCGCGTCCTGACACGGCTGCGCGCTCCCGCTCCCGCTCCGCGCGCTCAAACAACCACGCAACGGCCACGTGCACGGTAAAGAGCGCGCGTGCACGAGAGGACGTATAGGCTACGTGCAGGGAGAGAGAGAGAGCACGTGGAGCCTGGGCATCCTCATCTTCTCGTGACATGAACCACAAGAGGCAGTTATTGATCGAGTATTAATGAAATTCAACAGATTTCTCTCTTAAAGGTGTATTACGGAGCATTTCTGGTCTGTCACCTGTTTGTCTCCATGGAGATGTTACTTTCTTGCTAGGATCTATCTGGGTACCAGGGAAAGTTCTGTGGAGAGGAGACTGCACCCAAGAATGTTCATTTTGAGCAGGATACATGTTTAATTTTTAATGCTTTATTTCTTTTTATGTATTATTTATGTTTATTAAAGACATCACAGTCGCATTAGACAAGCCTAATGCGTTGCTTTGAGTGTTTTAGCACATAAACAGCATAAAAACAGACAAGACAAGTTACATACAGATAAAAAGAACATTTACAGTGCATTTTTGGGTTGAAACACACAATAATTTTAATTTACTTTTAAGTTTGTTGTTATTGGTTTTCCACTTTTAAATCAGCTGGTTGCTGTTCCACAGTCTGGGCCTTGTGGCAGAGAAGAGTTGTCCCATATTGGCACTAGTAGCACCTCTTATAGTAGCTCTGTTTATACATTTTACGGTCCTGGCACATTCTGCATTCAGTCGTTTATCAGAGTTAAAACATAATTATAAGATGATAAAATGGGTACAATTATCAAAGTTAAATAAGTTATTTTTCTTTAAAATTTTGCAGCGGTGCCAGTGTCTGGGCTTTTTGCCAAGGACAAAACTATGGAACACTCCTGAGCAAAGTCTTCTCCATGGAGACAAAATGTGGTGGACCCCCTTCCATAAAACTTAAAGGGGAACTCAGGCACGTTTGAAGCTAAAGTCCATTATTAGAGGTGGTCGAATACTGTCAGAAGCCAAAAAACAGCACAGATCAGTGTTGCCTCAGTGGAGATCTCACTGTGGCAGTGAGTCTGTCAGGGCAACAAACTAGAGTAGTGATGGGGGCAAGTTCTTAACTTCCATGTAAAACGCCAATTTGCTTCACACTGAAGAGGCTTAACACCACTTTCTAACCCATCTTACAACAGCCACGAGTCTAACAAACAAAACGCTCTGCCTGGTTCACTCATTAGTGTCTGGAAACATTATAAAACAACTTTATAAGCAGCCTTAGCTTTACCTTTGTTGATTTCCCACTGCGCATGTGAAAGCCCAAAAGACTCGATTGCCGATTCCAGCGGAGGTGAGCAGCTCAAGCTGCCAGAAGCAACAAGTGAGGATCGACTACTGACGGTGCAGAGAAACTGAAAGTTCTTGAAAGAAAATGGTTCAGGATTTAATTTTTTAATTTTTTTTAGCATTTTTCAAAAAATATAATTCACTCATCAATAAATGAGATTAGAAACATCAGCAATCAAGTCTTTTGGGCTTTTGCAATCCGCAGTGGGAAATCAACAAGCTAATGCTAAGGCTGCTTATAAAGTTGTTTTATAACGTTTCCAGACACTAATGAGTGAACCAGGCAGAGCGTTTTGTTTGTTAGACTCGTGGCTGTTGTAAGATGAGTTAGAAAGTGGTGTTAAGCCTCTTCTGTGCTAATTGGCGTTTTACGTCTAAGTTAAGAACTTGCCCCCATCACTGCACTAGTTTGTTGCCTTGACAGACTCACTGCCACAGTGAGATCTCCACTGAGGAAACACTGATCTGTGTCGTTTTTTGGCTTCTGACAGTATTCGACCACCTCTAGAAATGGACTTTAGTTTCAAATGTGCCGGAGTTCCCCTTTAAGTGAACCTTCAATGTAAAAGTCAACCTTGAACTTATAGGCCTAAAAGAGCCTAGTAGTGAAAATAAACAGATGGAAGGTTCCAGCAGGCGCGTCTCCAGTTCACACCCTGCGCCTCTGCTCCGTGTCCGCTCCGGTTAATCACGTGTCCATCTCAGAGTCCCGTGAGCCTCATTCAGCTCCATCTAATCGCATCTCATCTGCTTCTCCCGCGCCTCCGTTATTTCTCACACTCTCGCCGTGCACGCGCCGCTCGCCCCCGACACCCCGAGCCCCACGTGACCGCGAGCAGGAGCGGGGGGAAGGGGGGCGCTGCTGGTGCTGAGGCTGAGGACGATGGCGCGGATGGAGGAGCGGCGACGCTAGCTTTCCGAGCTCCCCAAACCATTTTCTCCCGCTTTTCCCTCAAAACAACGACGACATTTGAAGCCGGAAGCGTCTTTTGAGCTTTTGACACAACGCCTCGTGCGTCCCCGCCGTCGACACCGAGATGGGGAACGAGGCGAGCATGGAGGGCGGCGGGCAGCCTGGCGATCCCGCGTCCGCCGCCGGAGCGACCGGAGCCGGGATGATGGGCTCCGCGATGCCCGGCGGAGGAGGCGCTGCGCAGGGCATGGGACAGCACGTCAAGCCGCTGAACGGAGCTGCAGCCGGCGGAGGGATGAGCATGGGAGGCCCCGGGATGGGAATGGCGAGGTAAGGCGGGCAAACAGCTCCCTACGCAGCCTTTACGCTCACACACGTTCACACACGGGCAATGCAAGGATTTATCATTGATGCGCGCTTTTACGGTACAAATTTCAACCAAACCCCTCTGTCATCTCGCTAAACGTCAATTACACGCTCAGAAACTCAAACATACCGCACTATCTTTTCCTCAAAGCTCGAAATGAACCGTTCAGACCTCATAGTAAAGCACAGATCCTAATGCGTAACTCACAACGTAAAAACGGGGCACTGGAAAACGAGTTTGCGGCTTCGATATGGCTCGGCTCTCTGGCTCGGACCTGCTTTTACGAGGTTTGTGTTGGCGCGCTATTTTGGAATCTAGAGGGCATAAAGAATGAACGAGGAAGGAAGCGAGGAGGTAGGATTAAAGAGGCAATAAGGTGCGAGGAGGGGAAATAAGTGGTGCACCAAATAGGCTGTGTGTAGTAGTACGGAGCCCACAGGGTATAGTGCACAAGGAGAGACTACGGAACATTTGATTTTAATGTGGGAAGGGGAATTAAAAGGTGAATGATAGGGAGGCACGTAGAATTATACGAGGCTGCGTAAACTAATAGTGGTTTTAATGAATTGTGATTGCGTTTTTGTCTTAATGGCGGCGTGTTTGGAAGCTTAATGAAAAGAGGTGTATAATATAGAGTATAGTGCAAATTGTAGTCGAGTACGAGTAACGTTACTGCAAATTATTATTTATTTCAGACACAAATATTATTCAGTGCATAGTGTAAAAGAAAAACTGGATTAAAAAAGAAAAAACATACAAAGCACCCAAATTAGTCCATAAAGTTCATTGCTCAGTGCTTTAAAGGTGCACTATGTAACTTCTAAAATAGAGGGTTTCTACAGATGCTTGTTTCTACAGATGTTATTTCTTTGCCTGGAATGTTCCACAGTAGAGCATAAAACCAATCTGGCTTACATTTGTTCAATTACAGGTGTTTTATATCTTAAAATTCATACACAAAAACATGAATTCTTACCACGTGCAGGCTTGCTTTTCCATAGATCTGATAATTTACCTGTCTCCAGTGCGATTACCGAGTTTATTTCCATACTGTGGAATGATCAAGGCAAAACAATTAAGCAGGTGGCGGACTCTCTACCAGAAAAGTTACACAGTGCATCTTTAAGTAAGCAATAGTAAGAGTAAAACGGCATCTGTCTGATCATAACATCTGATTTACAGTTTGAAGTTAATGTAACTGGAAGAAGAAAACAGAAATTAATGCACAATTTCTGGTATTTTCAAAGGATAGACACAAAAATATGAAAAACTAAATCATATCTGAAGGAGTGTTGCAAGAAACACAAATGTTCAGATTATTTCATATTGACAACATGAAGCTTTTGTCACTTGTAGACTCACTTACAGGGAAAGAGAAACCCAAACTTTTACTCAAGTAAGAGTATTGTTACACTATATGTAGCAAAACATACTGTATTACTCAAGTAGGAGTACAAGTATGCAGTCCAAAACCAACTCCAAGAAGAACTGCCAGTGTCTTACCCTTTAAGAGCTCAAGTGGACAGAGTGTGCGCTCTCCGTGGTCCTGAAATTGAATCTATTGCTCTATTATTAGTCCATAAATGCCATGAGACGTAAGGCTCTGTAACAGTAGAATGATGATGAAATTACTAGTATACGCAGTAGTGGTAGTAGGTATTTATACGCGGCTGTTCAACTACTACTACTACTACTAGTACTACTACTACTACTACTACTATTCTGCCTGTGACGGCTTTTACTGCCATTTCATACACATAATAGAAACACATTAAGTACAATTCTTAATAGTCTGTTCATTCTGTTGCCTCTCATGCAAAAATACATAAAAAAAATAAAATAATAATGCAGTTTTTTATTAAATTGTATTACAATTTCAAAATACATTGATTATATTTTAGTTCATCTGGACATATATTTGATTTTTAGGGCAGTTCAAACTAGTGTGGAAACTAGTGTGAAAATAGTGATAGCCACACTATGTCACATTATTATTATTTTTTGTTATTTTTTTTCAAAGTAGTATGCATTTTAATACAAAACTCATTTGGATCAACACTGGATCAATATTGCGTTATTTGCCATAGTATTACATACTATCAGATCGAAACAAAAATCACTTTTTTCGACCATCACTTCTCATTTATTTGTTTGTTGCTGTGAAACAGAACAGTGTCTTGCAAAAAACAATTAGAGAATGCAATAGCCGTCTCTGTCCATGGTGCTGAACATTGACTTATCTGTAAATGTGACAGTGTATATTCACTGTGTGTACACAGGGGATTTGTGTATGGTTGTTTTGGTCCAAATGTGAAGATTCAGTCTCTGTTCAGCTGGTCTGTGTTCTGGTTGAGGGTTCACACGACCTCTAGAATACTATAGAGCTGCTACTTTAGCCTTAGGAGATAAACTTTTAAGAGTGGTAATTAGTATTTTAATGTGGATGTGCAAAGTGAGTGGTTTTTTCTTGTTTTGATTTCATAATTTCCGCAAAACTCATATTAAGTTTTTTCTAACCACCACTCACTCACTCACACACTAAGTTGAATAAGTGTCATGCTCCTGGAAACAATGTCATTTTGCAGTGATTGGAGTTGGGGTTTAAAGGGACAGTATGTAGAATTTGTCTTGTAAATTCCTTAAAATATGAATATAGCTTTTACTGATAACTATTTTAATGCATATTTATTATTAATTACAAAAACATTGGACCATGTTGTTCATTTGTCATTTGTTTATGTTGTAAAATAAAGCAGAACGAGCCTCACATGGGTTTCTTAATGGAGTTGCCAGATTCAATGCTAAAATCCAGTTGGTTTAAATCTAAAATGCCTCTCTCTGATCTGAATGGTGACTACATAAACCCCAGCAACTACAGCCAATCATGAATCAGTGCAAGTGCAGCCTCTGCAGCTCAGTGAGGGAATTCTGGAGGGTCTGAGCTTTCACATGAGACACTGCCTGAATGAGAAGAACTTGTATGTTTCCTCTATCTGCAGGTTAAGACTCTGGAAACACAGGTTCAGATATGACTGTAGTTTTGGTTAAATTATAGACTATATACAGTGGTTTTAGCCAGAAATCTTGTATAAGGCTATCACTCCACTTCTTAAAGGCCGTATATTATGCAAAATTGACTCTTGTGAGCCTTAAACCAGCTTATAACGTTGTTACTTCCTCAAAAACAGACCTGGAGTTGTGTTTTGTTTCATTCACACATTGAGTAACCTTTATTAACTCTCTGTCTACATCTCCAAATCTCAAAATGCTCTGTTCCACCTTGTGACATCAGGAGAGGGTAGATTTCAAGCTCGTTTTCTGTTTGGAGAGAAGAACTCAGCCTAAATATGCAGAGTTTGTGTGTTAAACGTGTTACGAAATCCAGGTATGTTTTTGGATGAGGACAACATTAGAACATAGATCAGAAAATAGCGTGACACAAGCCCTTTAAGCCACTTCTACCAACTCGAGACGTGTTTTATTTTGGTTTTGTATCACACAGTAGGTTTTGACTCCAGTTGCGGTACGGAGCTGGAGCGTGTACAGTATGATGTGAGTGCGTGGGAGGTACATGACTGACTGGAGTAGCTACTATAAGCTCCATAAAAGAATTGTTTCTGATTCAGTGTGAACAGCAGGACTCCTCCGAGCTCTGAAAAGTACACTGCAATGAATTGTGAAAGAAAATAGTTGTGCTACTGACAACACTTGTTAGAATAGAGCTGATATCTGATAATAAATGACAAATAGATAAATAAATGAACCAAAAATAAAAGGTTGAGGTAGAATTGACTGTATTGCGTCTATAGGATATATAAGCCCATGATTTTAGTTATTTTTTCCCTAACTGCACAATACAGTCATTCCACCTCAGCCTTTTATTTAGTTATTTATTTACATTTATTGTTTTTTTATTCATTTTGAGAAGTTTTAAGACCATAGTGACCAAAAACAAGCAAACTAACAATACAAACACTGCCACAAAATATAAATAAATGAGAACAGACTGATGTTTGTGTGCCTGGGTCACCATCATTTCGATACTAAAACCAGCATCAAAAATGTGCACCCATCCCAACGTGCATCAATACTGAAGAACAATCGCACAGACAGATCAGAACTGGTCCTGTTTTTATCTATTTTTAATTTTTATTTCTTTTTTTATATTCAAAAGTCCATTGCATTTGACCCGTGCCTCGGTATCTATAGATTTGAGTCAGGAAAGTCTCTAAGAATCTTGGGTAATACGAGCTGGGAAAATAGTCTTGGTTGAAGTTAAAGGTGCTCTGTGTAACTTTTCTGATGTTCCTGCTTGTCTCCATGGTGATGTTCGACAGCGTGGCATTGTGCTGCACTTATCTATCCAGCGTTTCTTTAACTACAAGTGTGTTGAAATGGTTTGGTAAAAAGTCGGACATTTCTTTTGTCTTTTAATTTAAAGAGGTGGTATTACGCTTCTGTGGAGTATTAACTGTTAACACATAACACATTTACATCACCTTTTACGCTCTCTGTGCTAAGTCTCTCCACATTCAGACCTGTTCAACTGGCAATATTTGAGATAACTGTTAAGATTGTTGTTGTTGCGCTTGAAGAATTAGCAACGGCTGAGATTTGAAACCGATGACTGCGCGATGCTGCCAAATCCTACGCGTATCACAGATTAAGAAAATAAAATAGTGGAACAAAGTTAGAGCAAAGCAGCGGGCACGAAAATGGGTTTATCAGCAATATGGCGTCTTGAAAATGAGTTATTAAAGATCACTCAAACGCGCACAAATCACCCCAAATACACAAATCACCCCAAACACAACTTAAGCCCTGTTCGCACGGGATAAGTATAACCTGGGGACGCCTGGTAAATGACTCTATTTTACTGAAATTACGACCGGATATGTCGTAACATCACATCCGTTTCTATGTCTAAGTAAGTACATTTATAAAGTATGTTAAAAAAAATAATAATTAAAAAAATGTTCCTTACCGCCTGCTGCTGCACATGTCGTCCAGGTCAACATCCTGCGAGAATTGTCTCTCCTCTTGGATCTCTTGCCCTTTTTGCGGATCGGTTTCCATGCAGAGGCAGTGAGGCTGTGTTATAATTTGCCCCTAAAAAGCTCAAAACTGCTAATCAAACCTTCTACCGCAGCCTCCATTACTCAAGTTGGAAAGAGATATAAAATGCGCGCAATATATAGAGAAAAGACCGCAGAAATAAAAGGAAGAGACAGAAAAGACGCAATTACAACAAACACTGACATGCAGATTTGCACGGGACGAGTAGTATCCCCGGACGTCTGTGTTTGGTGAAATATTGTAGGTAATTTGCGGCGGAATTTTTACTTTACAAATCACAGACGTGGCGCATTCGCACGGGATTAAGATCTCAGACATTCTCCGCAGTTATTACAAATCACCAAAGGTCCACAGGTAAAACTAATCCCGTGTGAACAGGACTTTAGTGAGTAAATGGCGAGTGGAAACAACTAAACATAGATGAAAGCTCTGAAAATCAATTTTGCATCATAGATCTGCTTTAAGTTATTAAAGTTATTTAGTTTATTTAGTTATTTAGCAATTTTATTTGAAGTATTCTAGTGATTTTATTTATTATTGTACTTTTTTCCCTAAGACTACAACATACAGTGGGTACGGAAAGTATTCAGACCCCCTTAAATTGTTCACTCTTTGTTATATCGCCGCCATTTGCTAAAATCATTTAAGTTCTTTTTTTCCCTCGTTAATGTACACACAGCACCACGTATTGACAGAAAAACACAGAACTGTTGACATTTTTGCAGATTTATTAAAAAAGAAAACCTGGCCATAAGTATTCAGACCTTTTGCTGTGACACTCATGTATGTAACTCAAGTCTGTCCATTTCCGTACCCGCTTTGACTCACCTTTAA
Source organism: Odontamblyopus lacepedii (assembly GCA_034769755.1). Classification (NCBI taxonomy): domain Eukaryota; kingdom Metazoa; phylum Chordata; class Actinopteri; order Gobiiformes; family Gobiidae; genus Odontamblyopus; species Odontamblyopus lacepedii. Next base: position 13,203,560 of record CM068345.1, on the reverse strand, counting down.
TTTCCCCATAACTCTGCTTTGTTCTGTTGCCACTTTGTTGTTGCACCAGCTTGTGTCTCTTCTGTGGGATTCCCCTTTGGCACGCTCACAGCTCAATACTTTTTATGAGCGCAGAGAGGAGCGTGCCAAGTGAAGATGCCCCACTTCTGCTCACTCTCTCAGAAAGGATTACTCTTAAATGACGTCACCATATTTAAATAGAGCAGCAGGCGAAATGGAGGCACACGGGTCTGGTGACGCTATCCGCTGGTAAAGACGTGCTCTTACCTGGTTTCTGGAGGTGTTACTGCTACTACTTGAATGTTTCACAGTGTGGTGTTATTCTATTTTTATGGATACCAACGCAAACCGAGTTACGGGTCAGATCTGTGGAGAGGCGACTCCGCTCACAGTCAGAATGCCCGTTTTTCTAGGTATTTTTGGGCTTGAAAACCACTTAATTGAATAAATGTAAGGCAGAGCTGTTTAATGTCATACTGAGACAAGCAGGGGACGGACCCCCAGCCATAAAGTTACATAATGCAGCTTTAAATAAGTGGCATGGTAACAAAAAGTTCACTGGTTCGATTCCTCGTTTGAAATTCTGCTCTATTTGTTTCTATTTTTAACTTTTGATCATGAATGAATACGTATTTTATTTTATTTTATTATTTTTTTAATTAATTAATTCATTCATTAATTTCTTTATTTATTTTACAAATTTGGATTTCAATTATGATTTAATTAATGTAACAATCCCAGGCGAGGGTGTGTTACCGGCTTATCTCCATGGAGATGTTAATTACAGCTGACTGGAATGTTCCACAGTTTGGTCATAAACTTATCTATCTTCACTGAGACAAACAGGTGAGCTTCCAAGCGCAAGTACAGGTCAGATCTGTGGAGAGGTGACACCACCTGCAGACAGAATGCGTGTTTTTCAAGATCATTTTTGAGCAGTTGGAGATGAAATGAATCCAATTCAATCTATTTTATTTCTGAAGCACATTTCAGAAACAGTTTCCAAACTGCTGCACAAATACATAGTAACAACAATAATAATAAAATAATGATAAAATAAATGCTCAGATTTAGTCATACTAGTCTTAAAACAATAAAATCAGTAAAATAAAATAAGAGCAAAACCATAGGATAGCAATAAATAAATAAAAGCAATAAAATAAATCCATCCATCCATCCATCTTCTCCCGCTTAATCCGGCTGGGTCGCGGGGGCAGGAGGGTGGACATTATGGTCCTTGATGTTAGTTCATAGGGGTGCGGGCATGTTTTGGGTTGATGGGGGAAACCGGAGCACCCGGAGGAAACCCATCCAGACACGGGGAGGTACATGCAAACTCCACACAGAAAGGCCCGGGCGACCTGGGGATCGAACCCGCAACCTTCTTGCTGTGAGGCCTGAGTGTTGCCACACACTTAAAAATAAATAAAAGACACAGAGGACCACACAACTCACGCAGTGTTAAAAGCCAGAGGATGAAAGTGGGTCTTAAAATGAATGCTAAATGGGTATGTTTAATGCCCTATTGTGGAACATTTCAAGTTAAGCAATAGGAAAAAAGAAAAGTGAAGCTCTCTTATGTGAAGTTGTCATGACTCACTTCAGTACTAAGGAATAGACTTGATACTTAGTGCCGATTCCCACTTCCACGATGACGATAAAAACACTCTTTATTTAGACAAGAGAATGTGATTTCCAATGTTAAATAATAGTACTTTCTTTTATATTCCTATGTGGGCTTATATCTGTGTAATCCCTCAGTGTCCAGGGAGTTTCTACAGTGGTCCAGGGGCGTGTCCTCGTCTATTTGCTCTAAAACTATTCAGAAAAGGTTCATCTGTCCTGTGAATATGAATATTTTTTAGTATCAATTCATTTTCAATACTTTGGACAACCCTAGAAAACTAATTCCAATAACAGACTTCAGCCTGTTACAAAATGTCCCAGTACCAGTCACTTTGCTGTCACAGTCTGCGCAGCGGAGAGACGTGCAGCGCTGAGTTTGCAGGTTTAGGTCCTCGGTCTAAGTCTGTGTGACAGGTGCTTGTTCAGATAAACCAGTCTCCAGACACATCTGGTTTAAGTGTCTTCCCCAGAGTCTCATAGCGGAGGGTTTCTTTTTTCTGGGGATTGGATTTTTGTCAGTTTTAATCCAATTTCAGTGATTCTTAAGAGGCATTTTAGATCTGATTTAGCCCTTAAAGGTCATATATTACTCAAAATTGACTCTTGTGAGCTTTAAGCCGTGTTATAATGTTGTTATCTCATCAGAAACATACCTGGAGTTGTGTTTTGTTTCATTCACACGTTTGAGTAACCCTTTATTATTAGTCTGTCTACATCAAAGCTGCCTTAAAATGCCTTAAAACGTGACCGGAAGTTGGCAAACATTTACAAAACTGTGCAAAAGTATTCGTTTTTAAAAGTTACCATGGTTTTAAATTCTTTTTGGATACCGCAGTATTGGTACAAAAACATTTTTAACTTCAAATGTATTTATGAAATTGAAGGCTATAGAAAATGAGTCCTGCTGACAGTACATAGAAACTGGTTCTTGCGCCCTCTACTGGCAACATTTAGGTGGATGAAGCAGTTCAAATGAAGTTACAGTATATGAAACTATTTTTTGATCCATGTTCTCGTGTGGTTTCCTCGTCACAAACAGACCTGGAGTTTAACGCACTTGTGATGACATGAAGCCTCCTTTAACCTTTTGTTCAATAGTGATGGACAGTTCCAGGGCTGAATTATCCAAATGATTCTAGTGAAGGTGTACGGAGTTTAAAAACACGGTGGAGCACTTCTTGTACTAGTATTACCACATGACAGCACGAGGTGGGACAGGGTGTTTTCTGTTTGTGAGCTAAATATGCAGGGTTTGTGTGTTAAACGTGTGAATGAACCAAAACAAAACTCTTTAAAGGTGCATTGTGAAGGTCCGTCAAATGCTTTTCTTGGTGGAGATGTCATCGCTCAGCCTGGAATGTTCCGCAGTATGGCATTAAGCAGCTCTGTCTTACATTTATTCAATTACAAGTGGTTTTATAGCTCAAAATACCTAGAAAAACAGGCATTCTGACTGTGAGCGGGCTCGCCTTTCCACAGATCTGACCTGTAACTTGGTCTGGTTTGGTCTCCAGGAAGATAGAAAGGTTTAATGCCACACTGTGAAACATTCCAGACAAAGCCATAACATCTCAGTGAAACGAAAGAAAAGCATTTGATGAACCCTCCACGAGAAAAGTTACACAATGCATCTTTAATTAACCATAAAAGCATGCAGTTTTAAAGTCTAAAAGTAATGGTGGGTAATTCCATTTTGAGATGATCAGAAGGAGTAATTAAAATTAAAATATTGTTTGTGAAATATGAAAATTAAAGCTTGACGGAGAAACCTGATCCCATATTTCTGGTCTGGTTTAGCCGTAGGCGCCTCCCTTTTCTCACAGTGCGGTGTTTCTGCAGTCAGATCTCTTCATCCGTGACCCTTCCACGCTCCGCCCTGCTGCCTTCAGGGGCTGTGGGAATAACTGAGTCTCCACACACACACAAATATATAACACACACACATATATACAGGTTGCTGCATTCACTGTCTGTGGGAAATAACCGTACAGCAGACAGCTTTTTCAGACAATGTGAACAAATCATGAAATGTAAAACTAAAAACAGTTCACACAAACACACACATATCTACATACACAGATGCTGCATTCACTGTCTGTGGGAAATAACCAAACACGAGACAGATTTTTTAAAACTAAAGCTAATAGTGGCTAAAAACATATCTGCATTCATTTAATTATCGGTGTTTTATTGCTCAAAAATATCTTGAAAAAAACCTGCTTTCTTTGTGAGTGAGCTCGCCTCTCCGCAGATCAGATTTATGACTTAGAGCTGAGTTGAGTCCTCACCTTCTTGTCAGTTGTGACAGAGATAGATGGAGTTTAGTGCCTTACTGCGAAACATTCCTGGCAAAGCAATAACATCGCTGTGGATCTTTATTTTTCTTCTCACGATAAGAAAAATAAAATCAATGGAAAAAATTACTAAAATAAAATGAATTACTACAAAAACTTTATATATAAATTTGGAGAAAAAAATAACCCAGAAATATTGTGAAAGAATAATTTTTTCCCCCTTGAAGTCTCTGTCCGTGGTGCTGAATGGTATTTTCAAATGGCATCCTTAAGCACAATTTGTCATTTGAAGACATAAAATATAAAAGTCAACAAATTTTATTGCACTGTACGGGAATATATAAATGTTAAAATTGTATGGTGCTGTCCGTGGTGCTGAAATCACATTCTAGCTCCGATTTGTCAATGTAAACATAGAATCCTTACATTTTTCATTTCCACTGTTGTTTATTTTGTACAATCATAAACGATAAACTTTTTATGCCTTCTTTATCATCATTATTTGTTTGTACGACCACAAACGAAAGTCTTTTTGTGCAGATATGTATATCTGTTTATGCATAAGTGTGTATGTATAGGTATATATGTATGTATATATATGTGTTTATGCATAAGTGTGTATGTATAGGTATATATGTATGTATATATATGTGTTTATGCATAAGTGTGTATGTATAGGTATATATGTATGTATATATATGTGTTTATGCATAAGTGTGTATGTATAGGTATATATGTGTCAACCACGTGTTAAGGTAGAACAATTGGGCTAAGACACGATACATTTTTTAAAACTTCACCCTTCTACTTTTGAGCACTTGTGATGGTCTCAGACATGTCCTTATGTTTGTAATCTACCACTCTCAAAAAATAAAATAAAATAGAATAAGAAACTACTAGCACATCACCAAAACATTTTAAATTTGACTTTTATTTCCGGATACCAGACCCACAGGAGTACTTCACCAGTGCAGTACATTTGCAGTACATTTGCAGTATATTTGCAGTACATTTGCAGTATATTTGCAGTACATTTGCAGTACATTTGCAGTACATTTGCAGTACATTTGCAGTACATTTGCAGTAGTGGAACAGTGCAGTATTTATGAGACAGAAACATGTGATCGCTCAGGGTCACGTGTGGCGCCAGAGCAAAGACCCTCCTCCTCTCTCTTCCTCTCTCCTCTCTCCTCCTCTCTCCTCCTCTCGCCTCCTCTCTCCTCCTCTCTCCTCTCTCCTCCTCTCTCCTCCTCTCCTCCTCTCTCCTCCTCTCTCCTCCTCTCTCCTCCTCTCTCCTCCTCTCTCCTCCTCTCCTCCTCTCTCCTCCTCTCTCCTCCTCTCTCCTCCTCTCCTCCTCTCTCCTCCTCTCTCCTCTCTCCTCCTCTCTCCTCTCTCCTCTCTCTCCTCTCTCCTCCTCTCTCCTCTTCTCTCCTCTCTCCTCTCTCTTCTCTCTCCTCCTCTTTCCTCTTCTCTCCTCTCTCTTCTCTCTCCTCCTCTCTCCTCCTCTCCTCCTCTCGCCTCCTCTCTCCTCCTCTCTCCTCCTCTCCTCCTCTCTCCTCTCTCCTCCTCTCCTCCTCTCTCCTCTCTCCTCCTCTCTCCTCTCTCCTCTTCTCTCCTCTCTCTCCTCTCTCCTCCTCTCTCCTCTTCTCTCCTCTCTCCTCTCTCTTCTCTCTCCTCCTCTTTCCTCTTCTCTCCTCTCTCTTCTCTCTCCTCCTCTCTCCTCTTCTCTCCTCTCTCCTTCTCTCTCCTCTCTCCTCTCTCTTCTCTCTCCTCCTCTCTCCTCCTCTCTCCTCTTCTCTCCTCCTCTCTCCTCCTCTCTCCTCCTCTCTTTCTCTCTCCCCCTCTCTCCTCTGCTCTTTCTCTTTGCACTCCTCATCCCTTCTTTACATACTCTCTTTTCCCCACTCCTCTCTCTCCATTTTCTCCTCTCTTTCCTCTCATGTTCTTTTTTCATCACCAGCTTTTTACCCCCCACTCTCTCTCTCCGCTCATTTCCTATTCTCGTCTCTCTTCTTCTATCTGTCTATCTGTGTCTCTTCCCTCCATCTATTTGCTCTTTCCTCCTCTCGCTCCTTCATCCTCTTTTCTTTCCTCTTTTGTCATCTCTCCTCTACCTTTTTTCTCTCTCCTTTCTCTTCACCGCTCTCCTTCTCCTCACCCTCCATTTTTTCTTTACATTTTGTGATTTTTCTCTCTTCTTTCCTTCCTTCCACCTCTCCACTTTTCCTTCACCATTTCTCCTCCCTCCACCTCTCTCATCTCCTTTTCTCTCTCTCCTCTGATTCATCCACTTTCTCCCCTATTTTCTCCTTTCTCCTTTCTCTTTCCATTCCAATCTCTCAGTCGCTCCACTCCTACCCTCTTCTATGGCTATGTTCTCTTTTCTTTCATGTTACATAGCAGATCTGTGGAGAGGCGTCCCCACTCACTGTTTCCATGGAGACGAGAAGGTAGCGAAAAGTTCCACACTGCACCTTTTTCTCCCCTTGGCAACAGTCCACTTTCTGCGGAGTCTTTCTTTCCACAGACATGAACGCCGCTGAATTATTCACGAAAGCAAAACCCTTCTGTGGCTTTGGTCTTGCCCTCCTTCACTCTCTCCATCTCTCTATCCCTCCTTTCCATCTCTCCATCCCTTCTCTTCATCTCTTCATCCCTTTCCCACATTCCTTCTCCGTCTTTTCTCTCTATTTCTACATCTTCTCTCCATCGTTCCGTCTCTCCTCATCTTCTTTCCATCCCTCCATCTCTCCATACCTCCTCTGCATCAGTCCATCTCTTCCCTCCATCTCTCCCTCCTCTAGATTTCTCCTCTCCCTTTCTCTCTTTCCTTTCTCTCCATCTCTCATCCCTTTCTCCTTTCCCACATTCCTGTTTACAATTCATCCATCCTTTCTCTCTATTTCTCCATCTTCCCACCGTCCCTCCTCTCCATCCGTCCTCTTCTCTCCATCCTTCCATCTCTCCTCATATTCTTTCCATACCTCCATGTCTCATCCCTCCTCCATACCTCCTCTGCATCAGTCCATCTCTCTCCTCCATCTCTCCCTCCACTAGATTTCTCCGCTCCCTTTCTCCACCCTTCCTTTCTCTCCATCCCTTCTCTCCATCTCTCCTTTCCCATATTCCTGTTTACAATTTCTCCATCTCTTCCCTCTATTCTTCCCTCTCTCCTCATCTTCTTTCCATTCCTACGGCTCTCATCCCTCCTCTCCTTCCCTCCATACTTCCTCTGCATCAGCCCATCTCTCCCTCTCTCTCTCCCCTCTCTACTTCTCTAGATTTCTCTCCCTTTCTCCATTCTTCCTTCCTCTCTTCTCCTTCTATCCATCTCTCTATCTCATCTCCCCATCCTTCCCCTCCATCCCCCTTCTCCTCTCAATCTCTCCTCTCCCTCTTTCCATTCCTCTCCATCTCATCTCCTCCTCTCAGTCCGTTTTGCCTTCTTTCTTCCTCTCTCCTCTTGCCAATCTCTCCATCACCCCTTCTCTCCATTCTCTACTGCTCCCCATTCCTCCTCGTTATCTCTCCATCCGTCCTCTCTTCCCTCCTATCACTCACGCCATCCTTTCGGTCCTTCTCCTCATTCTTCCTCATTTGCCACGTTTGTATGAGAGCTTTAATTCCAAATAAAAATAATTTAAGCACCTTGTAAACATTTAAATCCTGATGAAAACGACTGGAATTAAACGTAATTCTGAAGTAAGTGGGTGGTTTAGCCAAATTAATGTATTCCTCGATCATGTAAACGTTTATTCTTCTTAAAAATAATGTTCGTTGGGTCGCCCTTCTGACATGATCCAGACAATGCAGCTCCACCAGTTCTAACTTCGGACTTTCCTCCACGTCTCTTTGGATTTGTGAGGGGGATGTGGGAGTGGGCTGAGGTGTCGCAGCCTCAGACTCAATTTGTCTTCTTCCTCCTTCTCGCTTTTCCCTTCTCCTCCTCAGCTCACAGACGTAAACCGTGAGGAGAGAATTCTCCAGCTGCTGCTTCATTATCATCGGAGCGACTGCGGAAAAAGTTTGGATCATGTTTGTGTCGGCGCCGTAACGACAAACCGAGATGACAGAAAACCCGGCAGCAGCTGAAGTGTGGGTTTTCTTCCGGTCGACGTAAATACGTTGGTGTCGCTGTCCAATCAGAACCATTCCCGACTCCGCGACGTTGAACAAAATTAAATAAAGGCGATTTAACGTGTTTCCATGTAAACCTAAATTCAGAATTATTATTTCCATGTAAACTCAAAGGAGAATATTTTAATACTGAACAACTTAATTCAGAGCATTTAATTCGGAATTAAAAATCATGTAAACGTGGCCATTATCTCGCCATCCCTCCTCACCTTCTTGTCAGTTGTGACAGAGATAGATGGAGTTTAGCGAAACATTCCTGGCAAAGCAATAACATCGCCGTGGATCTTTAAATAAATGAATCTCACGATAAGAAAAATAAAATCAATGGAAATAATTACTAAAATAAAATGAATTACAATAAAAAATTTACATATAAATTTGGAGAAAAAAATAACCCAGAAATATTGTAAAAGAATTATTTTTTTTTCGTTTCTATCCTTCCCCCATCCCTCCTCTCTTCCTGTCCCTTCTGCTCCTGTAGATAAATGATAGTTTATAGGTGAGCTGTGATTGGCTGGAAAAGGAGGCGGGGCATGTAAAAGGGGCGGGGCTAACGTACAGACCGTCCATATGTGAGTGATTTATGTTGGTCACATGACGCGCTGCAGCAGGACATTTACATTTAGATTGTCTCTATACACAGACGCTATTAAGCTCCTGGATGCTTCTACTCCAGGAAGTTATTCCGGTAAAGATGGCTCAAAAAAGAAAAAAATTAAATTAAAAAAAGGAAAAGAAAGACATTACAAGAAAAAGAAAATGCTGATGCTTTAAGATTGTAGTAAAAAGTAAAAGATGATGAAAGGAAATGATGATTAGTTAAGTGCAGTAACTAAAAGTGTTTATAAAAAATGTGAAAAAGTATAGTTATGCTGCACGACCACATTATTTTTGTTTTATTTAATTAAATTGTGTGTTTGTGTGTGTGTTGGGGGAAACGGTGGATTAGAGCTGGTGATTTTTTGTTGTTTTATGTCTGATGTAGTTATTGTTGTATGTTTTTGTGTCTTGTTTTTATGTTTATGATTGTATTTGGTTAAATGTTATATTCTACTGTCTTTAAGGCGAGGCAAGTTTATTTGTATAGCACAATTTGTACACAATTCAAAGTGTTTTACAGAATAAATAATACATTAAAATCACAATACAAACAAATCAAAACATAATCATAAAATTAAAGAGAGACAGAGACGTTAAATTAGAATAAAAACAAAACAAAACAACAACAAAACAAAACAAAAACAAAAAACTCACAAACCCTATAATAATAATGATGATGATATGTATATGGATCATTAAAGGTTCATTCTGTAACTTCTCTGTCCGTCTCTATGGACATTTCATTGGTCAAATCCGTCAGGAGGTGATCCCACTTATAGTAGGATTTAGGGATGTTAAAAGTATTGAAAAACAGATACTAATCGATACTAAAATTAGTATCGAAACTAGATACTCATTTAAGCAAAGGATGATACTAAAAAGTCACATTCACAGGACAGAAATGCACCTCGATTTGGATTTCGATACTTGATACACAATACAGATTCTGATACCGCGATGATAATAAAAAGCGTTCTTCCTTTACACAATATAATGTCATTTTCCATATTAAATCATAGTCCTTTCTTTTATATTCCCATGTGAGATAGGTTCTTGTTCTGATACAGCTCAAGATCATTCTAAAACTATTCAGGAAAGGTTCATTTCTGTCCTGTGAATATGACTTTTTAGTATCAATACTTGCAAAAAATGAGTATCTAGTTTCAATAATAGTTTTAGTATCAATTAATATCTGATTATTGATACTTTTGACAACCTTACAGGCATCCCAGGCTCAGTTGTGAGTGTAATACCTGGTTTTAAAATGGAAAAAGCTCTGGTTACATACACTTCCTTTAATTTACAATACACATCCCTTAATATTGTTAAAAAGTCATACATTATATCATGTAAAATTAACTTTTGGGAGCTTTAAGTCATGTTATAATGTTGTTACCTGCTCAAAAACAAACCTGGAGTTATGTTTTGTGTATGTTTAACACAAAAAACACAACTCCAGGTGTGTTTGTGATGAGGAAAAAGCATTAAAACGGATAAAAAAAATAGAAATATAATAGTAGGGCCCTTTAAAGTGGGACTGTGAGTGTTTGCCCTCTCTCCAGAAGGTCTTGGGTTTGATTCTCCGCTCCAGTCTTCCCCGTCTGTAGTCAGTGTTTTTGTTTACTGTCATGTGAGATACAGTCTGGCCTCTAAAGTCCACTGTTGTTTTTGTTTTGCGCCCTGACTCAGAGCCGCTTCCTCAGTCTGTTTACTCAGCTTCATCACGCAGATCTGAGGGGACCCGCGTGTTCATACGCCGCTTAAAATAGTCCCTAAACAAACGAAGCCCAAACCACTGACAGCCTTCATGTGTGTACTCAGAGTGACAGCAATACAACACTGCTTATCCAAAATTTAAGATATAAACACTTAAATCTGTCAGAAAATCACTTAAAATAAACTACCTCTAGACTAGAATGAAGCCGTCTCAGAACTCGTAAGTAGATAATAAATCTGAAAACAAGATGAATGACCTGATATACGTTTTAAAATCTTGTGCAGATCAGAGAAATTTGCAGTAAACTGTAAATGAAGAGGGTGAAAATTCTGTATTCTTTAAAGGTTCTATTAGAAATAAACTATAAGATCACAAAAAACAGAACATTCTAGGTTTAAATCTGCAAATGTAAACTTTTTGAGACGATGCCGATATCCGATATTTGGCCTGCTGCTGCTGGTGATGACAACCGATATTTACCGATACTCGGCTTTTAAAATCCATAGCGAGGCCCACAAATCTGCCTTAAGTTGAAGTAACGATCATGAATCAATCTAATTAAATAGTTTTTCTAGGTGTTTTTGAGCTATAAAACCACCTGTAATTGAATAAATGTAGGTAGAGCTGTTTAATGTCACACTGTGGAACATTCCAAGCAAAGAAGTGACGTATCCATAGAAACAAGCAGGTGATGGACCAACAACCAAAAAGTTACACTATGTACCTTTAACTTTTCACGTTTGTAAAAATAGTAATAAAATGTATTTATCTGGAATATAAAATCAAATCGCTCTCATTTCTACTCTCTCTCTCTCCTTTTCTTTCTTTCTCTTTCTCTCTCTCTCTTCCTCTACCTCCTTCTTTTGATCTCTCTCTTTCCACCATCCTCTTTTTTTTCTCTCTTCATCTCTCTATCCTCTCTCCTCCTTTCTCTCGTTTTCCTTCTCTCCATTACTACTAATTTAGCTCTACTACCCCCTCCTTCTCTCTCACTCTCTTTCTCTCTCCTTCTTTCTTTCTCTCTCTTTTCTTCTGACACTCTATCCTTCTCTTTACCATTCTCTCCTCCCTCTCTCCACCATTTTGTCCGTCTAGCTCCTCATTTTTTCCCTCTCTCATGACTATTCTCTACCTCTCTCTCTCTTTTTCTCTCTCTCTGTATATACTATCCCTCCCTCTGCCTCTCTCTCTTTCTGTATCTCTTTCTCTCTGTCTCTCTCTGTATCTCTTTCTCTCTCTCTTTATCTCTGTCTTTCTCTCTCTGCATGTCTCTCCCTCTCTCTCTCTCTCTCTCTCTGTATCTCTCTCTTTCTGTATCTCTTTCTCTCCATCTCTCTCTGTATCTCTGTCTTTCTCTCTCTGTGTGTATTTCTCTCTTTCTCTCTCTCTTTCTCTCTCTCTGTATCTCTCTCTTTCTGTATCTCTTTCTCTCCATCTCTCTCTCTTTCTCTTTCTCTCCATCTCTCTCTGTATCTCTCACTTTCTCTCTCTCTGTATATCTGTCTTTCTCTCTCTCTCTCTGTGTATTTCTCTCTCTCTCTCTCTCTTTGTATCTCTTTCTCTCTCTCTTCACATTCTCTTTCTTCCTTTTCACCAGCTCTCCCTCTCCCCCCATCTCTCCCTCTCTCTCTTTTCCCCTCTCTGTATGTTTTTTCCCTCCATCCGACATATCGCCCACTTGAGACTAATTTGCACTCGTCCTCGTTTGAGGAGCGTGTGATTCTTTGCGTCTTCACCTCCCGGAGCCTGAGCTGTACTACTACTACTGTGTAAATGTACTACTACTACTACTGTGTAAATGTACTACTACTACTGTGTAAATGTACTACTACTACTGTGTAAATGTACTACTACTACTACTGTGTAAATGTACTACTACTACTGTGTAAATGTACTACTACTACTGTGTAAATGTACTACTACTACTACTGTGTAAATGTACTACTACTACTGTGTAAATGTACTACTACTACTGTGTAAATGTACTACTACTACTGTGTAAATGTACTACTACTACTGTGTAAATGTACTACTACTACTACTGTGTAAATGTGCTGCTGCTGCTGTGTGGAGTGTGCTGCTGCTGCTGTGTGGAGTGTTGCTGCTGCTGCTGCTGTGTGGAGTGTGCTGCTGCTGCTGCTGTGTGGAGTGTTGCTGCTGCTGCTGTGTAGTGTGCTGCTGCTGCTGGTAGTGTGCTGCTGCTGCTGCGGTGTGGAGTGTGCTGCTGCTGCTGTTGTGAGTGTGCTGCTGCTGCTGTTGTGGAGTGTGCTGCTGCTGCTGTGTGAGTGTGCTGCTGCTGCTGTGTAGATGTTGCTGCTGCTGCTGTGTGGAGTGTGCTGCTGCTGCTGCTGTTGTGAGTGTGCTGCTGCTGCTGTGTGGAGTGTGCTGCTGCTGCTGCTGTGTGTGCTGCTGCTGCTGTGTAGTGTGCTGCTGCTGCTGTGTGTAGAGTGTGCTGCTGCTGCTGTGTAGATGTGCTGCTGCTGCTGTGTGGAGTGTGCTGCTGCTGCTGTGTGGAGTGTGCTGCTGCTGCTGGAGTGGAGTGTGCTGCTGCTGCTGCTGTGTGGAGTGTTGCTGCTGCTGCTGTGTGGAGTGTGCTGCTGCTGCTGTGTGAGTGTGCTGCTGCTGCTGCTGTGTAAGAGTGTTGCTGCTGCTGCTGTGTGGAGTGTTGCTGCTGCTGCTGTTGTAGTGTGCTGCTGCTGCTGTATGTGGAGTGTGCTGCTGCTGCTGCTGTTGTAGTGTGCTGCTGCTGCTGTGTGGAGTGTGCTGCTGCTGCTGCTGTGTGGAGTGCTGCTGCTGCTGTGTGGAGTGTGCTGCTGCTGCTGTGTGTAGTGTGCTGCTGCTGCTGCTGTGTGGAGTGTGCTGCTGCTGCTGTGTAGTGTGCTACTGCTGCTGTGTAGATGTGCTGCTGCTGCTGTTGTAAGTGTGCTGCTGCTGCTGTGTGGAGTGTGCTGCTGCTGCTGTGTGGAGTGTGCTGCTGCTGCTGCTGTGTAAGATGTGCTGCTGCTGCTGTGTATGCTGCTGCTGCTGCTGTTGGTGAGTATTGCTGCTGCTGCTGTGTGGAGTGTACTGCTGCTGCTGTGTAGATGTGCTGCTGCTGCTGCTGTGTGAGTGTGCTGCTGCTGCTGCTGTGGAGTGTGCTGCTGCTGCTGTGTAGTGTGCTGCTGCTGCTGTGTGGAGTGTGCTGCTGCTGCTGTGTGTGATGTGCTGCTGCTGCTGCTGCTGTGTGGTGCTGCTGCTGCTGCTGTGTGGAGTGTGCTGCTGCTGCTGTTGTAGTGTTGCTGCTGCTGCTGTTGTGCAGATGTGCTGCTGCTGCTGCTGTGAGTGTGCTGCTGCTGCTGTGATGTGGAGTGTGCTGCTGCTGCTGTGTAGTGTGCTGCTGCTGCTGTATTAGTGTGCTGCTGCTGACTGCTGCTGCTGTGTAGTGTGCTGCTGCTGCTGTGTGCTGCTGCTGTGTAACTGCTGCTGCTGCTGCTACTGTGTGCTGCTGCTATGCTGCTGTATGCTGCTGCTGCTGTTGTGGATGTGCTGCTGCTGCTGCTGCTGTTGTAGTGTGCTGCTGCTGTGCTGCTGCTGCTGTGTGGTATGCTACTACTGTGTAAATGTACTACTACTACTGTGTAAATGTACTACTACTACTGTGTAAATGTACTACTACTACTGTGCAAATGTACTACTACTACTGTGTAAATGTACTACTACTACTGTGTAAATGTACTACTACTACTGTGTAAATGTACTACTACTACTGTGTACTGTAATACTGTGGTTGGACTGTGACTTAACCACAGATATGGGCGTCACAGTGTCAGGTTTTAGTATTGAAAATATGGATTTATTTCATGTATTTATGATGAAATCAAACTGTCTGAAGGATAAAGTAAATCTGAGGTGACATAAACAGTCAGATAAAAAAGATAAAACACTACATGAGCTGTACTTTCTTGGAATATAGTCAATAATAAAGTGACCAGAATTTCAAAATAAAACACTTCCCCCTTTTTTTTGAGGTGGTTGGTAATAATAAAATTGTGAAACGAGTGCGTAATTAAGGAAAACTGTTCTGCACTCCATTCAGGACTAACATGTGAGTCACTATAGTCACATTTTATTTGTGGTTTTTTTTTAAGCAGCTTATCTGTATTTTATCTAAACAAATTACAATTTATGCCTCTTTTTACTAGCCTGATTCATCAGCCGGTTTCACTTTGTGGAAACCGTCTGACCTCGCAGCATTAGGGTTTGTTCGCTCGACAGTAGGCGAGTACTTTCTGTATAACCAATCGCTGCTATTTGGTTGTGTCCGTATACCATCTGCAGCCTTCTATCGCGACTCGGGTTGGTTCTGGCTAAAACACCACTTCGCTGATTGGCCTCTAGTGAACAGCCTAGTGTATTGTGATTCCTGATCTAATTGCTGGAGAGAAATGAAATTGAGCGGAGGCACTAGGTGGCGCTAGCCTGGCTAACTTTTTACTGTTGGTAGGGGTCAAACAGGTCAAACATAGGGAAACCTGGGACATTTCTTGTATAAAACTGGGACAAATCACTGATTTTGGACGGCTCGAAATTGGGACTGTCCCAGGTAAACAGGGACGTCTGATCTCTCTATTTTAGCGGTTAGCATGTAGGCTGTTAGCGGTTAACATGTTCACCCCTCGTCAGCACCAAACATAGCGACTTTATGCTTAGCTACAGAAACTGAGGGTCCATAGAGTTAGAATGTGAAAAGTCATTTGGAAAAGTGTCAGATACGAGCTGCTGAGTGGGCCATATGTGCAGAGGAGAGGGGGAGCTGGTGTATGAAAAAAGAAAAAACTAAGTGGAGTTAGTTTGATCCCTGCAGTTGGCTTGGATATTGCTGTTGTGTCTTTTGGCAAGATTTAAGCGCTGTTGTGTGGGGCTGATTGTGATTACGTTTACAATTTAGTCCATTCCTCGTAGTTGTTTCAACTAAATCTTTAAAATGTTTGTTTTTTCCTCAAACCTACTTCTACTAGTGCTACTACTGCATTTATAACGGCTATAACTACTACAACTACTATTGTTGCTGCTACGAATTCTAGTACCACTACTACTAGTATTACTACTACTACTACTACTACTACTATTACTACTACAACAACTACTACTACTACTACTACTACTACTACCACTACTACAACTATTACTACTACTACTACTATTACTACAACTACTACTACAACTGCTACTACTACTACTACTACTACTAACACTACTAGTACTACCATTACTACTACTATTACTACTATTACTACAACACCAACAATTACTACTACTTCTACTACTACTATGATGGCTAGTACTATTACTGCTACTACTACTATTTCTGCTGCTGAAATGTCTTCTTGATGCCAGGTCTACTATTACAACTAGTAATCCTGCCTCTGTAAAGTAAAAATACTTGTGTTTTTTCCCCTGTAGCTTCTTTCATAAAATACTGTCTGGACTCAAAGACATTTTCCTGAACTCCCAGAAATCAGAGTGGGGTATTACAGGCGCTTTAATTGAAAATCCTGTGAACACTGGTGTCTGTGGTGCTGCTGGTGCATGGTGGTGTTATCAGGCCTGTTTACGGCTCCCTCCCTGTGTCTGAATGAGCTCTGGCTCTGCACTGAGAGATAAGCAGCAATAACCAGCCCAGACCCGGTCACACACACACAAAGATGGTGTGAGCGCCCGCTGCAGAGAGGAGCTGTGGAGAGGCGGAGGGGAGAGGAAATATAGGACCGGAGTCTGCAGGTCAAACTATGAGGGTTAATGGATGTAATAGGGCCTGACCGATATGGATTTTTGGGGGCCAAACCGATATAAGGGGCTTTGGGGGTGCTCAGAGCTAAGACAGTAAGAATTAAGTACAGCGCCTCCAAGTGTCAGTGTGTGACATGTTACCCCGAGCTCGGACTGTTTTTGCCAGAGCCGACGACAGCTTTTCTGTTAATAAATGAGCAGATCTTGTTCAAACATGTGTCTCAGCAGTGACACAACAGCAGGTGAAAAGGGGCGACAGTGGCTCAGAGGTTAAAGCAGTGGTTCCCCAATCTGAAAGTCAGAGGATTGATTCCTGCCGAGGTCAGTTGTTGTGTTCTTAGCTGTAGAACACAATCACTTCACCCACATTACCCAGTATAAATTTAATGTGTTTGTTGGTGGTGTTTCCAAGGGGTCGAGGGTGCAGATTGGGAGCCTCTCTTCCTTCAGTCTGCCCCAGGGCAGCTGTGGCTGTGTTGTGGAAATATTTAGGTGAGAACAAAATAAAGATCTTGAGTCAAATAATTGTCTTTTTGGGGTTTATTCTCTTGCAAGTGAAAGAGCAGAGATAGAAAAGAGTAGATGAGAAGAAGAAGAAGAGAGTGTGTGGGGCAGTCCCACTCTGGGTTTTACTCAGGCAGGGACAAAGGGACGTACACAGATCATCATGAATCATGACATAAATAATGAGGGCAGGACTGGACAGTGAGGGGATGCACCTGGGAAAGGAATTCTAGTCTCGATGGAAAAGTACTGACTGAAGCTGGGCCAGGTCATTATAACAGTAAATATGTTCGAGAACATGTTAAAATGAATTTTGCTACTACAGTTGCAATAGTATCACCACCATCAGTGATTTGAGGGGGTTCAGAGCTTTAAAGCGCATTACAAACGTGGGGCTTTATTGTTATTAAGGTTCACTCTACAGTGTGTTTGATATGAGCACAAGAGGGATTAATCTGGGGGCTGTGGGGGTTGTACCAGTTTAGAAAGAAAACTAAGCAACTATTTAAAATCTACTCAAAAAAAACTGCTCCGCTGGTCCTGTTCCCCACACTCGCCCTGACCTCCTCCTCTCAGTAAAGCCCGGCTGTGGTCTCAGGTTGTGTCCTGTTTTTGTAGAGTCCTGTGGGATTTGTAGTTCTCTTCACTCAGAGCTGAACCTCTGTACTGAGCACGCTCAGAAGTGACCCACTTAAACCAGGGGAGCCACTCTACACACAACAGAGAGGCCGGGGCAATAACAGCACAGAGAACAGAGAGGCTGGGGCAACAACAGCACAGAGAACAGAGAGGCCGGGGCAATAACAGCACAGAGAACAGAGAGGCCGGGGCAACAACAGCACAGAGAACAGAGAGGCCGGGGCAATAACAGCACAGAGAACAGAGAGGCCGGGGCAACAACAGCACAGAGAACAGAGAGGCCGGGGCAATAACAGCACAGAGAACAGAGAGGCCGGGGCAATAACAGCACAGAGAACAGAGAGGCCGGGGCAACAACAGCACAGAGAACAGAGAGGCCGGGGCAATAACAGCACAGAGAACAGAGAGGCCGGGGCAGGAGCCAGAGGTCGTCCAGGGGTCCAGCAGGGATTTAGGCTCTGAGGTTACATAATAATAGCCTATTTTATGAAGAAAAGGCTGTGATTAAAGTTCAGCAAAAGGCCATAAAACAGGAATAAAACCAAACATCTGCTGAGTGCGTTTGTGTTTATTTTACATTTGCCAAACAGAGCAGTGTCA